>JAGIQG010000039.1:5979887-6219887 GCA_024679065.1 Sphyrna mokarran | reverse complement strand
GATGGAGCTGGGCACACCAAACAGAATATCACTTATCTCCAGAAAATAGCCCACAATTATCTTTAAAAGTGGTCCTTTTTTTGCAAGCATATCTTCACCGCTCTAATGGGCAGATGCCAGCCTTGGATTCCTGTAGGCATAGAAAGCAGGCTCAGGTTAACTTCCAACAGGTTTACTTCAGGGCGCTGCCCCTTCCTCAGTTCTGCCTGTGAGGTCATTCAGCCCATCAACTCTGCTCTCCCTATACAATGAAGTCACAATTTTCATTCATTCCTGGGACATGGGTGGACCGGCAGTTATTGCCCATCCTTCGTTGCCCCTTAGAGGGCAGCTGAGAGACAACCACATTGCTCTAGAGTCACATGTAGGCCAGGCCAGGGTAAGGATAGCAGGTTTCCTTCCCTAAAGGGAACCAGATGGGTTTTTCCCACAATGGGTATCAGTAGATTCTTAATCCCAGATTTTTTTTATTATTGAGTTCAAATTCCACCAAGTGCCATGGCGGGATTCGAACCCGGGTCCCCCAGAAGATTGGCTGAGTTTCTGGATTAATAGTCTAGCGATAATACCACAAGGCCATCACCTCCTGCTTATGTGATAATCCTGGCCTCTCACTCTTCTAGACTCCAGCTCCATATACAAGCCCAACCTCTCCAACCTTTCTTCACAAGACAACCCGCTCTTTCCTGGGGTGAATCTGGCAAACCTTCTCTGGGTCATCCAGACTCAAAACATTGGCTCTATTCTCTCCCCACAGATGCTGTCAGATCTGCTGAGATTTTCCAGCATTTTCTGTTCCTGTTCCAGATCCAGAATGGGCAGTATTTTGCTTTAACCTTCTCTGAACAGCTATTTACTACTTTCCTTAAATAAGGAGAGCAACAGTATACCCAACATTTCAGCAATCTGTAGTTGTGCAGTAGTGTGAGTGTGAGTGAGTGAGTGAGTGAGTGAGTGAGTGAGTGAGTGAGTGAGTGAGTGAGTGAGTGTGTGTGTGTGTGTGTGTGAGTGTGAGCGAGTGAATGAGTGTGTGAGTGAGTGAGTGAGTGAGTGAGTGTGTGAGTGGTGTGAGTGTGAGTGAGTGCATGTGTGCGTGTGTGATTGTGAGTGAGTGAGTGAGTGAGTGAGTGAGTGTGTGTGTGAGTGTGAGTGAGTGAGTGAGTGGAGTGAGTGAGTGATGTGTGAGTGAGTGTGTGTGTGTGTGAGTGAGTGAGTGTGTGAGTGTGAGTGAGTTGTTGGCGTGTGGTCTGTGTGAGTGTGGTGAGTGTGTGAGTGTGTGTGTGAGTGAGTGAGTGAGTGTGTGTGTGAGTGTGAGTGAGTGAGTGTGTGCGTGTGTGAGTGTGAGTGAGTGTGTTTGTGTGTGTGTTGTGTGTGAGTGAGTGTGTGTGTGTGAGTGTGAGTGAGGTGTGCGTGTGTGTCTGTGTGAGTGTGAGTGAGTGTGTGAGTGTGTGTGTGTGTGAGTGAGTGAGTGAGTGTGTGGGAGTGTGTGCGTGTGTGTGAGTGAGTGTGTGCGTGATGTGAGTGAGTGAGTGAGTGAGTGAGTGATGGTGTGTGGTGTGTGTGTTGTGAGTGAGTGGTGTGTTGTGTGAGGTAGTGAGTGTGTGTGTGAGTGTGAGTGTGTGGTGTGTGTGTGTGAGCGTGTGTGTGTGGTGTGAGGAGAGTGATGTGTGTGAGTGCGTATGTGTGTGAGTGTGAGTGAGTGTGTGATGTGAGTGAGGTGTGTGGTGTGTGTGAGTGTGAGTGAGTGTGTGTGTGTGCATGAGTGTGAGTGAGTGTGTGTGTGTGTGTGTGTGTGAGTGTGTGTGAGTGAGAGTGTGTGTGAGTGTGAGTGAGTGCGTGTGAGAGTGTGTGTGTGTGTGTGTGTATAAGTAAGTGTGTGTGAGCGAGTGTATATGTGTGTGTGTGTAAATATGTTTGTGTGTGTGGGAGTGTGTGACTGTATATGTAAGTGCGTGTGTGTGCATGAAAGTGTGTGTGAGTGTGTGTATTTAAGTGTGTAAGTGTATTTATGTGTCTGTGTGTGTGAGAGAGACAGTGTGTGTGTAATCTGTGTGTGTAAAAGTGGGTGTGTGTACAGAAGTGTGTGTGTGTGTGAGTGTGTAAATAAGTGTATGTGTAAGTGTGTGTATTTGAGTGTGTAAGTATCTGTGTTTGTGTGTATATATGTGTGTGTGTGTCTGAGAGGGAATGTGTGTGAAAGTATGTGTGTATGTGTGTGTGCATGCGAATGAGTGGGTGTGCGAGCAAATAAGTGAGTGAGTGTGCAAATGAGTGAGTGTGCATGTGAATGAGTGAGTGTGCATGTGATGGAGTGAGCGCGCATATGAGTGAGTGTGCATGCAACTGAATGTGGGTGCAACAAGTGTGCGTGCCGTTGAGTGTGCGTGCGAGCGGGTGTGCATGGGGATGAGTGTGCATGCGTAAGAGAGTGCATGTGTGGGTGGGTGTGTGTCGATGACTCAGTCTCCTTAACAGGTTCACACAATGTCTCTCTCACGTTCACAGTGGTGGTACTGGGAGCAATCCAGCATTCCCTTGGTCAGAAATGGTTTTATAAATGTCCCTCTTAACCTGGGTGAGTTGCTCATCCGCGCGTGAGTTTTTCCATCTGCCGGCCGTGTTGGAGACAGATGAAATCTGAATGTGCAGTTTAGTGCCTGATCCGCTTTAACAGGCTCCCCGTCACCATCGCTGACTCCCCACGGCTTTGCGTCTGCTACTGTCACCATTCCAGCCTCTCTCCCGCACCCAGACACCTTTCTCAGGCTTGGCATCTTCACTGGCTGGTAAAAAAACGTGCCAGCAACTCAACCAGTTCCTGCTGCAGATCCACTGCAGAAGGAGACATTGGGCCCATCGAGACCGCACCAACCACAATCCCACTCAGGCTCTACCCCCATATCCCTACATATTTACCCTCCTGACACTAATGGGACAATTTAGCATGGCCAATCCACCTAATCTGCACATCTTTGGACACCAAGGAGCAATTTAGCATGGTCAATCTGCACATCTTTGGAGACTAAAGGGTGATTTAATATAGCTAATTCACCTAACTTGCACATCTTTGGACACTAAGGGGCAATTTAGCATGGCCAATCCACCTAACCTGCATATCTTTGGACACTAAGGGGCAATTTAGCAGGGCCAATTCTCCTAACCTGCACATCTTTCAGACTGTGGGACGAAACCCGAGCATCTGGAGGAAACCCACACTGTGCATACGGAGAACGTGCAGACTCCGCACAGGCAGTGACCTGAGCCAGGAATCAAACCCGGATCCCTGGCGCCATGAGGCAGCAGCGCTGTGCCACCTTGCCCGCCCGGTAATGTCCAAACCCCTGCACTCTGAGCAATGAAGGCAAAAAGTGTGCCAGCCACCTCGCTCGCCACCCTGTGACACCACTTACAAGGGACTATACACCTGCGCCTCTGAATGAATTGAAGAGGGGGGGAGGGGTCAGGAGAAAATGGGGGACAAGATTGGCCTCAGCAAGTAGGTCCCAGCGCGTCCTGCTGCGGGGCTGGAAGAGAATGCATTCAGGGACAGGACAGGACCTGTTCGGCATTCGTCCAGTAAAACCCAGCTGCACCCTCCCTCCCTGACACAAAGATGAGTGGAAAAGCGAATTGCGCAGAGGACGCTGAGACTCTGCAGACAGAGAGAGATCTGGAGAGGCTGAGTTAGTGGGCGAGGACCTGGCAGATGGAGTGTAACGGTGGCAAGTGTGAGGTTATCCACTTTGGAAGGAAGGATGCAATATTATTTAAAAGCTGCAGCGTGCTACCGTACAGAGGGATCTGGGGGTCCTAGTGCATGAAGCGCAAAAACCCAGTCTGCAGGTGCAGCGGGTGATCAAGAAGGCGAATTGGATGTTGGCCTTTATAGCGAGGGGGAATAGAATATAAAAGCAGGGAGGTCTTGCTGCAACTGTACAGGTGAGGCCGCAGCTGGAGTACTGTGGGCAGTTTTGGTCCCCTTATTTGCGAAAGGATATATTGGCCTCAGAGGGGGTACAGAGAAGATTCACCAGAGATGAGGGGGTTAGCTTATGAGGAGAAATTGAGTAGACTGAGCCTGTACTCATTGGAGTTTAGAAGTCTGAGAGGGGATCTTATAGGGACTTACAAGATAATGAAGGGGCTAGATGGGTAGAGGTCAAGAGATTCTTCCCACTTAGAAAGGAAACCAGAACTAGAGGGCACAGCCTCAAAATAAGAGGGGGGTTGGGGGTTAGAACGGAGTTGAGGAGGAACTTCTTCTCTCAGACGGTGGTGAATCTCTGGAATTCTCTGTCCATTGCAAACAGTAGGATTACAAGCTCGCCAAGATGAGGAATGTTGGTCATTGTCAGTGAGAGAGAGCTGGTGAGGTTGATAACCAGCTGGCAGCGTCCAGAATATATGAACACATCAGTGTGAGTGATGAGTTAGACCCTCTGTAAATAGGCAGAGGAATAAGGGAGTCATTACGGAACACTGTCACTGCAACAATTGGCCAAATTTCCCTGCTGGCCTATTCATTTAACAAATGGTCTCCTAATTCACCCAGTGCGTGACTAAGAGAGGAATAAACTCGCTTCCGCAATTCGCCATCCATTTCTTTGGTGAGAGAATACATGGTGGGAGGGTGGAGGGAGCAGGGAAACGGGTTTCAGAATCTGCCGAGACTCTAACCTGGGGTGGCACCCAGAAGATAGGGGCAGAAGGAGGCCATTCGTCCCTGCTCCGCCATTCATAGCATCCCTGCAGCGCCGAAGGAGGCCATTCGGCCTTTCAAGCCTGCCCCGGCGTACATACAATCACAGAAAACGAAAAGGGAAAACGCTGGAAGATCTCGGCAGCTCTGGCAGCACCTGTAAGGGGAGAAAAGAGCTGATGCTTCGAGTCCAGTTGACCGTTTGACATCAAAACCCTCCTTTTACCCTCCTTACAGATGCCGCAACACCTGCCGAGATTTTATCTTTTGGTTTTCAGCATCCGCAATAATTCACTTTTACAAAATCCCTATAGGGCAGAAGTAGGCCATTCAGCCCATCGAACGAGCACCGACAACCATTTCACCTGCCTCTGCTATCCCATAGGTTTACCCTCTAACTCCAACGAGCAATTTAGCACGGCCAATCCACCTCGCCAGTACGTCTTTCGGAGTGTGGGAGAAAACCGGAGCACCCAGAGGAAACCCGCACAGACACGGGGAGAACGTGCAGACTCCGCACAGACAGCGACCCGAGCCAGGAATCGAACCCTGGAGCTGTGAGGCAGCAGTGCTAACCCACTGTGCCACCCATCCATCACCATCACGGCTGATTGTCCAACTCAATAGCCTCATCCTGCTTTCTCCCCTTTGATCCCAAGTGCTATACCCAGCCGTCTCTTGAATACATTCAATGTTTTGGCATCAACTACTTCCTGTGGGAATGAATTCCACTGGTGAAGAAATGTCTCCTCACTTCTGTCCTAAATGGTCTACCCTCAATCCTCGGACTGTGACCCCCTAGTTCTGGATTCCACCCACCATTGGAAACATCCTCCCTGCATCTACCCTGTCTAGTCCTGTTAGAATTTAATAAGTCTCTGTGAGATTCCCCTCCTTCATTCATCTGAAATCCAGCAAAAACTATCCTAACTTAGTCAATCTCTCCTCGTACACCAGTCCCTGGAATCAGCCTGGTAAACCTTCGCTGCACTCCCTCGAAAGCAAGAACATCCTTTCTTGATATTGGCATTCAGTTACAGATGATGGCACGGTGGGTTAGCACTGCTGTCCCCCAGTGCCAGGCACCCCCGGTTCGATCCCCGGCTTAGGTCACTGTCTGTGCAGACTCTGCACGTTCTCCCCGTGTCTGCTTGGGCCTTCTTCCGGGTGCTCCGGGTTTCCTCCCACAGTCTGAAAGACGTCCTGGTTAGGATGCATTGACCCGAACAGGCGCCCGAGTGTGGCGACAAGGGGATTTTCACAGTAACTTCATTGCAGTGCTAATGTAAGCCTGCTTGTGACGCGAAATCTGGTGAAGTTTTACTTTACAGAACATTTTGTTTTTCATGCTCCTCTAATCTGGAACACTGTTCACATCATCAACAACCTGTCTCTATGCTCCCACACTATCACTATAGCCCACCATCACCTCTGTTTTCTCAGAAGACTAAGGAAATTTGGCATGTCCGCTACGACTCTCACAGATGCCCTATAGAAAGCATCCTTTCTGGTTGTATCACAGCTTGGTATGGGCTCCTGCTCTGCCCAAGACCGCAAGGAACTGCAAAGGGTCGTGAATGTAGCCCAGTCCCATCACACAAACCAGCCTCCCATCCATTGACTCTGTCTACACTTCCCACTGCCTCAGGAAAAGCAGCCGGCATAATTAAGAACCCCTAGCACCCCGGACATTCTCTCTTCCATCTTCTTCCATCAGGAAAAAGATACAAAAGTCTGAGGTCACGTACCGACCGACTCAAGAACAGCTTCTTCCCTGCTGCTATCAGACTTTTGAAGGGACCTACCTCACATTAAGTTGATCTTTCTCTACACCCTCGCTGTGACTGTAACGCTACATTCTGCACCCTCTTCTTTCCTTCTCTATGAATGGTGTGCTTTGTCTGTACAGCGCACAAGAAACAATACTTTTCACTGTATCCCAATATATGTGACAATAATAAATCAAATCTAACCTCAAGCCACCTTTGATAATATACACATCACCACAAAAGCTCACCATTTTTCACTCCATTTATCACCCGTCCCTAACTGCCCCCTTAAAGAAGGTGGTGGATGAGCCACCACCTTGAATTCATCAGTCAGTCCCCCGAGTGTGGTGTAGATACATCCACAGTGCTGTTAGGGAGGCGGTTCCAGGATTCTGATTGGACATCAGTCAGTCCCCCATGTGTGGGGTAGGTACATCCACAGTGCTGTTAGGGAGGCGGTTCCAGGATTCTGATTGGACATCAGTCAGTCCCCCATGTGTGGTGTAGGTATACCCGCAGTGCTGTTAGGGAGGGAGTTCCAGGATTGTGATTGGACATTAATAGGATAAGTTGCAATGGACAAAGTGCAGAAGAAACACAGATCTTGCCAGTAACAATAAAATTGACAGTATTATGAGGGACAGCCAGAGAGAGAGAGAGAGAGAGGTGTGCGACGTGACAGGCACCCAAAATACACAAGGCATTATCTCCTATCATTCAGAACTTGTCGGCCCAGAGAGGAGAAGGACAGATTCAGAATATTTATGTGGAGTCGGCTGAAAGTGAGAGGGAGACAGGAATATCAGATTGTTACAGTGAGAGGGTGTGGGACATATCAGAGAATGTTACAGTGAGGGGGTGTGGGGTATATCAGAGAGTGTTACAGTGAGGGGGTGTGGGGTATATCAGAGAGTGTTACAGTGAGGGGGTGTGGGGTATATCAGAGAGTGTTACAGTGAGGGGGTGTGGGGTATATCAGAGAGTGTTACAGTGAGGGGGTGTGGGGTATATCAGAGAGTGTTACAGTGAGGGGGTGTGGGGTATATCAGAGAGTGTTACAGTGAGGGGGTGTGAGGTATATCAGAGAGTGTTACAGTGAGGGGGTGTGGGGTATATCAGAGAGTGTTACAGTGAGGGGTGTGGGGTATATCAGAGAGTGTTACAGTGAGGGGGTGTGGGGTATATCAGGAGTGTTACAGTGAGGGGGTGGGGTATATCAGAGAGTGTTACAGTGAGGGGTGTGGGGTATATCAGAAGTGTTACAGTGAGGGGGTGTGGGTATATCAGAGAGTGTTACAGTGAGGGGGTGTGCAGTATATCAGAGAGTGTTACAGTGAGTGGGTGTGGGGTATATCAGAGAGTGTTACAGTGACGGAGTGTGGGTTATGTCAGAGAGTGTTATACTGGGGGGGTGTGGAGTGTATCAGAGAGTCTTACCCTGAGGGGGTGTGGTGTGTATCAGAGAGTGTTACAGTGAGGGGGTGTGCAGTATATCAGAGATTGTTACAGTGAGTGGGTGTGGGGTATATCAGAGAGTGTTATAGTGAGAGGGTGTGGTGTATATCAGAGAGTGTTACAGTGAGGGGGTGTGGGGTGTATCAGAGAGTGTTACAGTGAGGGGGTGTGGGGTGTATCAGAGAGTGATACAGTGAGGAGGGTGAGGCAACTAGGAATGGACAATAAATGCTGGCCAGCCAGCGACAAGAATGAATAAAAAAATTGTTCATTGCTCTCCTCTCCTCTCCGCTACCATTAGCCAATAACTAAACATGTTTTATTCAATTTCGCACCAGTTCCCGGGTTCATAGATAGTGCAGGGCAGTCATTAATAAAACAGGATGACATTACGCCCACTAACGCCTCTACATTCTCAGAAGTCTTAGGAAGTTTGGCATGTTGGCTACAGCTCTCCCCACTGTTTACAGATGCCCCATAGAAAGCATCCTTTCTGGTTGTATCACAGCTCGGTCTGGGCTCCTGCTCTGTCCAAGACTGCAAGGAATTACAAAAGAGTCGTGAAGGTAGCCCAATCCATCACACAAACCAGCCTCCCATCCACTGGCTCCGTCTACACTTCCTGCTGCCTCAGGGAAAAGCAGCCGGCATAATCAAGGACCCCCCCCCCCCCCCCCCCCCCCCCCCCCCCACGCACCCCGGACATTCTCTCTACTACTTTCTTCCGTTGGGAAAAAGATACAAAAGTCTGAGGTCCCGTACCGACCGACTCAAGAACAGCTTCTTCCCTGCTGCTGTCAGACTTTTGAATGGACCTACCTTACATTAAGCTGATCTTTCTGCACTCTAGCTGTGACTGTAACACCACATTCTGCACCCTCTCCTTTCCTTCTCTATGAACAGTAAGCTTTGTGTAGCGCGCAAGAAATAATACTTTTCACTGTATCCCAATACATGTGACAATAATAAATCAAATCAAATGTTAAGCTGATATTTCTCTACACCCTAGCTGTGACTGTAACACTACATTCTGCATCCTCTCCTTTCCTTCTCTATGAACGGTATGCTTTGTCTGTATAACATGCAAGAAACAATACTTTTCACTGTATCCCAGTACATGTGACAATAATAAATCAAATCAAATCAAATTTAATTCTGTGTGTGTCAAAGATATAAGACTCTGTACTGCCTGTGTGCTTTTCAAATAAGATTCTGGTTAATCTTTGCTTATAATCCCGCTGTCTTAGTTTCCATATTATTGGAAGGATGTGTTCGCAGTGGAGGGGGTGCAGAGGAGATTCACCAGGATGCTGCCAGGGATGGAACATTTACGTTACAAAGAGAGATTGGGTAAGATTTGGGTTGTTTTCTCTGGAGCAGAGGAGACTGGGGCAGGAGCAGGGGCAGGTGGGGGGGCATCCTGATCAAGTGGGACAAGATTATGAGGGGCACGGACAGAGTGGATAGGGAGCAGCTGTTTCCCCTTAGTGGAAGGATCAGTTACGGGGGGACACAGGTTAAAAGTGAGGGCTTAGGGGAGGATTTGAGGAAAGGTATTTTTTACCCAGAGGGTGGTGAGGGTTTGGAATGCGCTGCCTGGGAGGGTGGTAGAGGTGGGATGCCCCACATCCTTTAAACAGCACCTGGATGGGTACTTTGCACGCTGTAACATTTAGGGTACCAAGTGTTGGCAAGCGGGATTAGGTGGGAGGTCAGATGTTTCTCATGGGTCAGTGCAGACTCGATGGGCCGAAGTGCCTCTTCAGCATTGTATGATTCTGTGAAATCTTTGTCCCAAAATCTATCCACCTTTCTCAATCATGAAGTAGATGACACCTTAGAGTTCAAAGATGTGCAGGTTAGGTGGATTGGCCATGCCAAATTGCCCCTTAGTGTCCAAAGATATACAGGTTAGGTGGATTGGACGTGCAAAATTGCCTCTTAGTGTCCAAAGATGTGTAGGTTAGGTGGATTGGCCATGGTAAATTGCCCCTTAGTGTCCAAAGATGTGCAGGTTAGGTGGATTGGCCATGATAAATTGACCCTCAGTGTCCAAAGATGTACAGGTTAGGTGGATTGGCTATGCTAAATTGTCCCTTAGTGTCCAAAGACATACAGGTTAGATAATTGGCCATGTTAACTTGCCCCTTAGTGTCCAAAGATGTGTCAGTTACGTGGATTGGCCATGCCAAATTGCTCATTAGTGTCTAAAGATGCGCAGGTTAGGTGGATTGGCCATGCTAAATTGCCCTTTAGTGTCCAAAGACACACAGGTTACGTAATTGGCCATGTTAAATTGCCCCTTAGAGTCCAAAAATGTGCAGGTTAAGTGGATTGGCCATGTTAAATTGCCCCTTAGTGTCCAAAGATGTTCAGGTTTGGTGGATTGGCTATGTAAAATTGCCCCTTGTGTCCAAAGATGTGCAGATTAGGGGGATTGGCCATGCTAAATTGCCCTATTAGTGTCCATAAATGGTTAAGTGTGAAGGGTGAAGCTTTGACCCACACCCAGCAACCCCCCTCCCCTCTGCTCCTATCTCCACTGCGGGTGTAAGAAAGCTGGTAAAGCTCAAGTTAAATGTCTCTCTGCCGCTTTGCAGCATGGTTCCATCTTGTAGACCCCCACCCTCTCTTTCTCTCTCTCTCTCTGTCTCTCTCTCTGCTGAAGCCAATCTCAAGGTGCAACCAGCCCTGCGCACAATGCAGCCAGCCGTATCAACAGGAATATGAGCTCTCAATCGAGGGGCAAACACAGGGAATAATACGTTGCAGCAAGTTCCATTATCCAGCACATTGTGGCCCTCTCCGCACTTTGACATCTCTGCGCTTTGTCATCCTTTTGCCCTCCCTATCTCGCTTTCATCTCAAGTGGGAGTCGAACAATCCTTTCATTACCAGAGCTGTCTCTGCATACGCTGAAGGCTTCTCTCTCTCTCAGAGCGGACAGTTCTTTTCATTCCCGAACCTTTCTCAATTTCTGGCAAGGCAAGAGGGTCGAATTGGAACACAGACATGTTTCTCATTTAGCTCTCCTCCAGAAGGAAAAAAAGAAAGACCTCGTCACGGGATAATGACCCCCTTCCCTTTCACAACGGCGTCCTCTCCTCGCAAACTCCGGGCGCAGCTCCCGTGGACGCAATTTGTGCCTTGGAGCCTCCTGAGATCGAAGGCTTTACCCAAGTGCCTTCCCCATCACCACGGTGGCACAGTGGGAGGCTGAGGGGTTATTTTATAGAGGTCTGTAAAATAATGAGGGGCACAGATCAGCTAGATAGTAAATATCTTTTCCCAAAGATAGGGGAGTCTAAAACTAGAAGACATAGGTTGAAGATGAGAGGGAAGAGAGTCCAGAGGGGGCAATTTTTTTCACACAAAGGATGGTGAGTGTCTGGAACAAGCTGCCAGACGTAGTCGTAGAAGCAGGTACAATTTTTTTGTCTTTTAAGAAGCATTTAGACAGTTACATGGAAACATGGGCCAAATGCTGGCAACTGGGACTAGTTTAGTGGTTCAAAAAAGGGGACGGCATGGACAATTTGGGCTGAATGGCCTTTTTCCACACTGTAAACCTCCTTGACTCTTTGAATTCTCGAGCACTGTTGCCTCATGGCGCCAGCGTCCCGGGTTCAATTTCCGGGGGTTGGATCTGTGTAGAATCTGCACATTCTCCACCAACACCCTCCTGTGTCTGTGTGGGTTTCCTCCAGGTGCTCCAGTTTCCTCCCACAGTCCAAAAAGGTGCAGGTTAGTTGCGTTGGCTATGCATAAATTGCCCCTTGTCCTGGGATGCATAGGTTAGAAGAATTAACATGGTACATATGGGATGTGTTGGGGATAGGGCTTGGGTAAGATTGTTGTAGGTGCAGACTTGATGGGCCGAATGGCCTCTTTCTGCACTGTAGTGATTCCATGAATTCTATGCATTCCCAGATCAGTCTCTGCCACTCAAAGAGTCAAAGAGGTTTACAGCATGAAAACAGGCCCTTTGGCCCAATTTGTCTTTTTTTTGACCCACTAAACTAGTCCCAATTGTCCACATTTGGCCCACATCCTTCTGTACCCATCTTACCCATGTAACTGTCTAAATTTTTCTTAAAAGACAAAATTGTACCCTCCTCTACCACTACCTCTGGCAGCTCATTCCAGATACTCACTACCTTTTGTGTGAAAAAATTGCCCCTCTGGACACTTTTGTATCTCTCCCCTCTCACCTTAAACCCAAGCCCTCTAGTTTTAGACTCCCCTACCTTTGGGAAAAGATATTGACTATCTAGCTGATCTGTGCCCCTCTTTATTTTATAGACCTCTATAAGATCACCCCTGAGCCTCCTACACTCCAAAGGAAAAACTCCCAGCCTCTCCTTATAACACAATCCATCAAATCCCCGCAACATCCTAGTAAATCTTTTCTTATCTATCTTATCTATGCCCCTCATTATTTTATAGACCTCTACAAACATCACCCCTCAGCCTCCTACACTTCAGGGAAAACAGCCCCAGTTTATCCAACCTCTGCTTAGAACTCAAACCATCAAGTCCTGATAGCATCCCAATAAATCTTTTCTGCACTCTTTCTAGTTTAATAATATCTTTTCTATAACAGGGTGACAAGAATTGTGCACAGTATTCCAAGTGTGGCCCTTACCAATGTTTTGTACGACTTCTCAGCCCCTTACTACACTCCTTACACACCGATGTTTGTGTGGCCAAATTCCCCTCCAACACCATTTTCAAGTTTGCTGTTGACACCACCGTAGTGGGTCGGATCTCAAACAATGACAAGACAGAGTACAGGAATGAGATAGAGAATCTGGTGAATTGGTGCGGTGACAATAATCTGTCCTTCAATGTCAACGAAACAAAGGAGATAGTCATTGACTTCGGGAAGTGTAAAGGAGAACATGCTCCTGTCTGCATCAATAAGAGCAAAGTAGCTTTCCAGATTATCAACCACCTGTCCTGGTCCCCCCCCACAATGGTGACACTATAGTAAAGAATGCCCCACCAACGCCTCTACTTTCTCAGAAGACTAAGGAAATTTGCCATGTCTGCTACAACTCTCACCAACTTTTACAGATGCCCCATAGAAAGCATCCTTTCTGGTTGTATCACAGCTTGGGATGGGCTCCTACTCTGCCCAAGACCGCAAGGAACTACAAAAGGTTGTGAATGTAGCCCAATTCATCACGCAAACCACCTTCCCATCCATTGATTCCATCTACACTTCCCACTGCCTTGGGAAAAGCAGCCAGCATAATCAAGGAGCCCACCACCCTGGACATTCTCTCTTCCATCTTCCTCTGTTGGGAAAAAGATACAAAAGTCTGAGGTCACGTATCGACCGACTCAAGAACAGCTTCTTCCCTGCTGCTGTCAGACTTTTGAAGGGACCTACCTCACATTAAGTTGATCTTTCTCTACACCCTAGCTGTGACTGTAACACTACATTCTGCACTCACTTATTTCCTTCTTTATGAACCATATGCTTTGTTTGTACAGCGCGCAAGAAACAATACATTTCACTATATCACAATACATGTGACAATAATAAATCAAATCAAATATTAAGCTTACCTTTCTCTGCACTCTAGCTGTGATTGTAACACTACATTCAGCAGCCTCTCCTTTCCTTCTCTATGAATGGTATGCTTTCTCTGTATAGTGCATGCCTAATTGCCTCTTAGTGTCCAAAGATGTGCAGGTTAGGTGGATTGGCCATGCTAAATTGCACCTTAGTGTCCAAAGATGTGCAGGGTAGGTGGATGGGCCATGCTAAATTGCACCTTAGTGTCCAAAGATGTGCAGGTTAGGTGGATGGGCCATGCTAAATTGCACCTTAGTGTCCAAAGATGTGCAGGGTAGGTGGATGGGCCATGCTAATTTGACCCTACTATCAGGGGCATTAGCAAGATACATAAGTGGGGTTATGGGAATAGGGCCTGGGTGAGATTGTGGTCGGTGCATGCTTGATGGGCTGAATGGCCTCCTTTTGCACTGTTAGGGTTCTATGACTCTGTAATTCTATCAATCCCTTTTATATACCTCAATCAGAAGTTAGCACTGCTGCCTCACAGCTCCAGGGACTTGGGTTCGATTCCCAGCTTGGGTCATTGTCTCTGTGGAGTCTGCAGGTTCTCCCTGCTTCTGGGTGGGTTTCCTCCAGATGCTCCGGTTTCCTCCCTCAGTCTGAAAAACATGCTGGTTAGGCTGCATTGGCCATGCTAAGTTCTCCCTCAGTGTACCCAATCAGGCCCTGGAGTGTTGCGACTAGGAGGATTTTCACAGAAGCTTCATTGCAGTGTTAATGTAAACCAACTTGTGACACTAATAAATAAACTTTACTTTGCTTTTACTTCCCTTCTAAACTGCGATGCTGTTCGAAAGTAAATTACTGCTAATGCTGGAGAAGAGAAAATGCTGGAAAATCTCAATAGGCCATGCTAAATTTCCTCTTATTGTCAGAGTAATGGGGTTATGGGGATAGGGCCTGGGTGGGATTGTGGTGAGTGCAGACTCAATGGACTGAATGGCCTCCCCAGAATCACAAAATCCCAACAATGCAGAAGGAGGCCATTCAGCCCATTGAGCATGCACCGACCGGCCAATCCACCTAACCCGCACATCTTTGGGCACTAAGGGGCAATTTAGCATGGCCAATCCACCTACCCTGCACATCTTTGGACACTAAGGGGCAATTTAGCATGGCCAATCCACCTAACCTACACAACTTTGGACACTAAGCGACACTGTAGGATTCTATGATTTTATGGAATGACAGGTCTGGCAGTATCTGTAAGGAGAGGAAGGAGCTGACGTTTTGAATCCAGATGACCCCCTTTGTCAATGCAGGAGCCCAAACTTTTCAATCTCTCCCCGTGTATCAATCCTTTCATCCTTAGAATCAATCTGGTGAACCTCCTCTGAACTGACTCCAATGGCGCCACACTCTTCCTCCAAACAAGATCAGAGGATATTGGAGTGATGCAGCAGCGATTATATCTGATATTATGTGGCTAGAGAGCTCAGAGTGTTTCTCTGCTGCCTACAGTGCGCTAACACTGCGTCATCCACCCAGCATCTGTAAGGCTCACTCCCCCATCGCAGTTGAGCTAACACACTTACCACCCGCAACCATCCTGCGCAAACACTGACTGACGGAATTCCTTATTTTAGCAAATCTATAAAGGCTATAAAGTGTGACATTGGCAAATTTTTAGCTCTGAGGAACACACGCTGGCTTTGCAACTTAGCCGTGATCTCGACACTCAGTTCATGGTAGAGCATTGGGAGAGTTATAGAACAAGGAGATCTAGGGGTACATAAAGAACAAAGAACAATATAGCACAAGAAACAGACCCCTCGACCCAACAAGCCTGTGCCACCATCTTAACATTATGAGTGCCCTCCTCTACCTATGACCTTTGTCTACACCTATTGGGGAAGATTGAAGGAAGGCTAATTTAGGGACAATTTGTTACAGCAGTCAGTCTAAGAGCACATTTTTGGGGTTTGGGAGGAAACCGGAGCATCCGGAGAAAACCCATGCAATCACGGAGAAAATGTGCAAACTTCCACAGACACTGGCCCAAATCTATGCATCTGCACAGCAAACAGTGATAGTTCGAAGCTCCTTGAAAGTGGAGTCACAGGGAGACAGGGTGGTGAGGAAGGCATTCAGCATGCTTGGTTTCATAGAATCATAGAACACTACAGTGCAGAAAGAGGCCCTTCGGCCCATCGAGTCTGTACCAATCACAATCTCACTCAGGCCCTACTCCCACATTCCTACATATTATACCCATTAATCCTTCTAACCTTCACATCCCTGGACACTCAGGGAGCAATTTCTTAGCATGGCCAATCAACCTAACCCGCACATCTTTGTACTGTGGAAGGAAACCAGAGCACCCAGAGGAAACCCACGCAAACATGAGGAGAATGTGCAAACAGAGAGTGACCCGAGGTTTCATCGGTCAGAACGTTGAATACAGGAGTTGGAACATCTTGCTGACATTGGTAAGGCCACACTTGGAATACTATTTACAGCTCTGGTCACCCTATTATTGAAAGGATATTATTAAACTAGAAAGAGAGCAGAAAAGATTTACTGGGATGCTACCAGGCTGCGATGGTTTGACTTATACAGAGGTTGGATAGACTGGAACCTTTTTTCCCTGAGGTTAGGAGGCTTAGGGATGATTTTATAAACCTGTATAAAATAACGAGGGGCATAGATCAGCGAGATAATCAATATCTTTTCTCAAAGGGTACAGGAGACTAAAACTAGAGGGCGTAGGTTTAAGATGAGAGGGGAGAGGTACAAAAAAGTCCAGAGAGGCAATTTTTTAATGCAGATTTGGTGGTGAATGTCTGGAACAAGCTGCTACAGGTAGTAGGAGAGGTGGAATTTTAAAAAGCACTTAGAATTTTAAAAAGCACTGAGACAGTTAAATGGTAAGATGTGTTTAGAGGGATATGGGCCAAATGTGGGCAATTGGAAAAAGCTTAAGGGTTTAAAAAAAAAGGATGGCATAGACAAGTTGGGCCGAAGGGCCTATTTCTATGCTGCAAACCTCTATGACTCTATGACACCATCCAGGACAAAGCAGCTCCGCTCGATCAACAAGCTAACCACAAACATTCTCTCCCTCACCATTGATGCACAGTGGCAGCAGTGTGTACCCTCTACAAGATGATTTGTAGCCACTCACCAAGACTCCTTCCACAGCACCTTCCAAATCTACCACAGGCAGTATGGTGGCGCAGTGGCTGGCACTGCTGCCCCACAATGCGAGGGACATAGGTTCAATTCCTGGCTTGGGTAACAGTCTGTGCAGAGTCTGCACATTCTCCGAGTGTCTGGGTGGGTTTCGACCAGTTTCTATCCACACTCCAAAAGATGTGCGGGTTAGGTGCTAAATTGTCCCTCACTGTACCCAAACAGGCACCAGAATGTGGTGACTAGTGGATTTTCAGAGTAACTTCATTGCACTGTTAATGTAAGCCTACTTTTGACAAACAAAGAAACTTTAAAACTTTATTTTTAATTCTACTATCTAGGAGAACAAGTGTGGGGGAGGGGGTGGAGGGGGCAGCAGACACATGGGGAACACCTACCATCTGCAAGTTCCCCTCTCTGGCCCCTCAACATATTCCAATTTTTACAGATGCACCATAGAAAGCATTTTTGCCGGTTGTATCGCAGCTTGGAATGGCTCCTGCTTTGACCAAGACTGCAAGAATCTTCAAAGTGTTGTGAACAAAGCCTAGTCATTATGCAAACCAGCCTCCCATCCACTGATTCTGTCTACACTTCCCGCTGCCTCAGGTAAAGAAGCCAGCACAATAAAGGACATTCTCTCTTCCACTTTCTTATGTCAGGGAAAAGATACGAAAGACTGAGGTCACATACCAACTGACTCAAGAGCAGTTTCTTCCCTGCTGCCATCAGACATTTGAGCGGACTCACCTTGCATTAAGGTAGATCTTTCTCTACACCTTAGCATTACATTCTACACCCTCTCCTTTCCTTCTCCCCTATGCATTCTATAAATGATATGCTTTGTGTAGCACGAAGAAACAATACTTTTTGCTGTATTCCAAGACATGTGACAATAGTAAATCAAATCAAATCATCTCCTAACTTGCAAATATGCTGGTCATTCCTTTACTGTAGCTGGGGTCAAAATCCCAGAACCTCCTCCCCAGTAGAATGTACAACTTCCACTTTTCTGTATCAGCTGCACTCTCAATTTTAAGCAACAAGGATAACCACACCCATTGGTGACTGATCTGATGGATGCAAGGTGAAAAACTTCAACAATATGTTTTTTTGCAGCAACACTCATTTTCTCAACCGAATGACTCCACGTCAAGGAGATATAAAATCAATGGTTCATGAGAGAAAAATCTCAAGAGGTACAATAATCTGGGTAAGAATCACAGTGGTGCGTAGATGGGGTAAGAGAGAGAGCAGCTAAGTACTCATTTGAGAGATGAGTACTGTCAGAACTATGAGCTTTGCCTTGTATATAATGTTTTATTTATTTAGGCATGGGCCATGGGTGTCACTGGCTGGGCCAGCATTTATTGCCCATCCTAGTTACCTTGAGAAGGCAGTGGTGAGTGCCTTCCTGAATCGCTGCAGCCAAGGTTAACCCACGCTACCATTAGGGAAGCAATTCAGGATTTTGACCCAGCGACTGCGAAGGAATGGCTGATATATTTTCAAGTCAGAATGGTGGGTAGCTTGGAGGGGGAATTTGCATGTGGTGGTGTTCACCATGTGTCTTCTACATCCCTTGTGCTTCTAGATGGAAGTGGTTCTGAGTTTGGAAAGTGCTGTCTAAGGATCTTCGGTGAATTGCTACAGTGCATCTTATGGATGGTACACACTGCTGCTATTGAGTGTTAGTGGTGAAGCGTATGAATATTTGCATAAGAGATAGCAACAAAATGAGCTGTTTTGTCCTGGACGATGTCAAGCTTCTTGAGTGTTGTTGGGAGGCACATTTAACCAGGCAATTGGAGAGTATTCCATCACACTCCTGACTTGTGCCTTGCAGAGGCTACCACTGTGTGTCAGTGGCAAGTGGAAAATAAAGTTAAAGATTATTTATTTGTCACAAGCAGGCTTCCATTAACACTTCCATTAACATTCCAGTAACTGTGAAAATCCCCTAGTTGCCACACTCTCGTGCTTCTTCAGATACATTGAGGGAGAATCTAGCTTCACCAATCCACGTACATCTTTCAGACTATGGGATGAAACTGGAGCACGTGGAGGAAACCCATGCAGACATGAGGAGAACGTACAGACTCCACGCAAACAATGGCAATAAAGCAGCAGTACTAACCATTGTGCCACTGTAATTCCATCACACTCTTGGCTTGAACAGACTTTAGAAGCAATTCAGGAAGTAAGTTAGTCTCCGCAGGATTCCCATTGGACAGGCTTTGCGGGGGTGAGAGGGAGTTAGGAAGTGAGTTTTTTGCTGCAGTATTTCTAATCTCTGCCCTGCTTTGATAACCAAAGTTTTGACAGCACACATACATGTAATTCAGCCCATCTGCCACATTCTGGTATTTCTGATCCATGTGTGCCTCTCCCCACCACCTCATCAAATCACCTCATCACCACATACATCGATTCCTTTCTCCCTCGTATGTTCAATCTGGTGGATAGCACGACACTAATGGACAGCTCCGGAAAATGGAACCTTTCAGCACCACAGCAGTGAACAGTTCCCGAGGACCTGATACTTCAGCACTAAACCACTAGACAGCTCTTGAGGACCTAATTCTACAGCACTGTAAGAAGTCTCACAACACCAGGTTAAAGTCCAACAGGTTTATTTGATACTAAACGCCACGAGCTTTCGGAGCACTGCTCCTTCGTCAGGTGAGTGGAGAGTTCATCACTAACCTACTGGACAGCTCCTGCGGAACTGAACCTTCAGAACTAAACCATTGGACAGTTCCTGAGCATTTGATCCTTCAGCACTAAAGCACTGGACAGTTCCTGAGGATCTGATCCTTCAGCACTAAGTAACTGGACAGCTCCCCATTCTCGACATTATCCAGTTCATAAGTTTGTAAAATATAGGAGCAGAATTAAGCCATTCGGTCCTTCCAGTCTGCACCGCCATTCAATCTTGGCTGATTGGGGCTTCATCCCCATTTTCCTGCCTTCTCCCTATAACCCTTCACCCTATTACCAATTAAAAATCTATATAACTCCTCCTTAAATTTACTCACTGTTCAGCATCCACCATGCTTTGAGGGAGCGAATTCCACAGATTTACAACAAAGAATATCAAGAAAGAGCAGAGAAAATTACAGCGCAGGAACAGGCCCCTTGCCCCTTTCAAGATTGCACCAACCATGCTGCCTGACAGATCTAAAACCCCCTAGCCTTCCGGGGACCATGTGCCTCTATTCTCATTCTGCTCATGTATTTGTCTAGATGCCCCTTAAAATTCACTATTGTATCTCTTCCACCAGCTGCCCCAGCAGCGAGTTCCAGGCACCCACCACTCTCCATGTTAAAACCACGCCTCTTACATCTCCTTTAAATCTTGCCCTTTGCACCTTAAGCCTATGCCCCTGAGTAATTGACTCTTCCATTCTGGAGAAGAGCTTCTGACTAGTGTCAGTGCAGGCTCAATGGGCAGAGTGGCCACCTGCTGCACTGTATGGGTTCCATGATGCTATGAAACCCGGCTGGAGAACCTTTGAGGATCTAGGGGAAACTTAGGAATGTTGTAGGTGGGAAGCAGAATGAAAGTGGGAAGAATTGAGGGCAAAGAAATAATGTTCAAGCTTAAAGTTTGTCAAGTTTATTTATCAGTATTACATTAACACTGCAATGAAGTTACTGTTCCTGTGCCTGTTTGTGTACACTGAGGGAGAACTTAACACAGCCAATGCACCCTAATCAACACGTCTTTCAGACTGTAGAAGGAAACTGGAGCACCCAGAGGAAATCCATGCAGACATGGGGAGAACATGCAGACTTCGCACAGTGACCCAAGGCCCAGAATTAAACTCACATCCAGGGTGTTGAGAGGCAGCAGTGCTACCACTGTGCCCGACCTTCTGCCTCTAAATAAATTTAGCAACTTAGCATGGCCAATCCACCTAATCTACACATTCTTGGACACTAAAGGGCAATTTAGCATGGCCAATCCATCTAACCCGCACATTTTTCAACACTAAGGAACAATTTAGCATAGCCAATCCACCTAACCTGCACATCTTTGGACATGAAAGGGTAATTTAGCATGGCCAATCCTACTAACCTACACATCTTTGGACACTAAGGGACAATTTTAGCATGGCCAATCCACCTAACCTGCACATCTTTGGACACTAAGAGGCAATTTAGCATGGCCAAGCCACCTAACCTGCACATCTTTGGACACTAAGAGGCAATTTAGCATGGTCAAGCCACCTAACCTGCACATCTTTGGACATGAAAGGGTAATTTAGCAAGGCCAACCCTACTAACCTACACATCTTTGGAAACTAAGGGACAATTTTAGCATGGCCAATCCACCTAACTTGCACATCTTTGGACATGAAGGGGCAATTTAGCATGGCCAATCCTCCTAATCTACACATCTTTGGACACTAAGAGACAATTTAGCCTGTCCAATCCACCTAACTTGCACATTTTCTGACACTAAGGGATAATTTAACATGGCCAATCCTTCTAACCTGCATATCTTTGGATATAAAGAGGTAATTTAGCATGGCCAGTCCACCCAACCTGCAGACCTTTAGAATGTGGGAAGAAACTGCTGCCCCTCTCAGAGGAAACCCACACAGCAATGGGGAGAATGTGTAGACTCCACCCAGACAGTGACCCAAGATCAGGAATCAAAACCAGGCCCCTGATGCTGTGACACCGCAGTGCTAACCCGCTGTGCCACCTGCAATGGCTCATTGGTCTGGCCAACATTGTGTACCGCAGCGTGGAGTGCCAACTAAAGCCTGGCTATCGGCTCAGACTCAATTATCCTCTCCAGCGTGTTGTACAGAGCATCAGTGACCGATGCTGGGCTGGAACACTGAGAGACAGAACATCTTCTCCAATTATCTCAAGTGACAGACTGAGGAATAACACCGTCTTTCAGCTTGACAGAGAATATTCTAGCACCCAGAGTGACTCACTGCTGTTAACTCGCTGAATTCCAATCCATTTATAGAACTGCTGGGATTGGCAACTTTGGATCTCCCCTCCTTTCTGTACCATCTCTGTCCCTCACTTGTTTAAGTTACACTGCTAATTGTGTTTGTCCAGTTGCTTGGACATTTGTTTCCTCGTTAACAATGAATCCTGAACAACACTGAACCGGGTTCTGCCTTGCACCATCAGTGTAACCAATTCTCAATAAGCACAGCCACAAGGGAGGGGTCGACTTTCAGAAGAACATACCCCTGTCTCCATCAACGGGGACGAAGTAGAAAGGGTCAAGAGCTTCAAGTTTATAGGTGTCCAGATCGCCAACAACCTGTCCTAGTCCCTCCACACCGACACTATAGTTAAGAAAGCTCCACCAATGCCTCTACTTTCTCAAAACACAAAGAAAATTCAGCATGTCCGTTATAACTCTTAGCATAGAAAGCATTCTTTCTCATTGTATCACAGCTTGAAATGGCTCCTGTTTTCTCCAAGACTGCAAGAAACTACAAAGGAAGCCCAGTCCCAACACTTATAGAATCCCTACAGTGCAGAAGGAGGCCATTCGGCTTGTCAAGTCTCAACCAGAATCCCATCCAGGCCCTATCTCCATAAACCCATACATTTATTCTACAAATCCTCCTGTTTTTATATATTCTATAGCTCCCACGCTGAATTGGATCTACTGAATGCATCACATGGCGTTTGTCTGGTTTGAACTCCATCTGCCATTTCTCTGGCAGTTTTCAAGCCTATCTATATCCTGCTATATTCTCTGACAATGTTCATCACTATCCGCAAATCCAATATCATCCGCAAGCAGTTCAGATTATCTCGCCACACCTCCAGCCTAAGTGCCACTTCTAGTGGGAACAGGAAGAGGCCATTCAGCCCCTCAGTGCTGATCCACACCATTTGCTATGAATGTGGGGCTGATCTTCAAATGCCCTCCTTTACTATGCACACCAATGTGAGAGATAAAATGAGCAATTGATTTATGGGAGGGAATTCTCAACTTCAACTACCCTTTAATTACCCGATATTAACATTGGAGCCAGGAGATTCACCAGGCTAATTCCTGGGATGACAGAGTCATCCTGTCAAGAGAGATTAAATAGATTGGGTCTCTTTTTTGGAGTTTAGACGAGTGAGGGGTGACTTTATTTAAACATACAAGATCCTGAGGGAACTTGACAGGATAAATGGCGAGATGTTTTCATGAGTTGTCTCAAGCCTAAAAGACCATAGAATACAAGAGCAGAATCGGGCCATTCTGCCCATTGAGTCTGTTCCATCATAGCAGATAGATTTCTCAACCCCATTCTCTTTCCTTTCCTATATAATCCATAACTAAGAAAATTTGACATGTCATCATCTACGACTCTCGTCACCTTCTATGGATGTGCCATAGAAAGCATCCTTTCTGGTTGTATCACAGCTTGGTATGGGCTCCTGCTCTGCCCAAGACGGCAAGGAATTACAAAAGGGTCCTGAATGAAACCCAGGCCAAACAGGCCTCGACACATTCTGCCCCCTCGGGAAAAGCAGCCAGCATAATTAAGGACCCCCCCCCTCCCCACACACCCTGGACATACTCTCTTCTGTCTTCTTCCATCAGGAAAAAGATACAAAAATCTGAAGTCATGTACCAACCAACTCAAGAACAGTTTCTTCCCTGATGCCATAGACTTTTGAGTGGACCTACCTTATATTAAGCTGATCTCTCTCTACACCCTATCTATGACTGTAACACTACATTCTGATGCTGTCATTTCCTTCTCTATGAATGGTACGCTTTGTCTGTATGGCAAGCAAGAAACAGTACTTTTCACTGTATACTAATACAGGTGACAATAATAAATCAAATTAAAAATTAAGTTGATTTTTCTCTCCATCCGAGCTGTGACTGTAACATTACATTCTGGACTGTCTGCTTTCTTTCTCTATGAATGGTATGCTTTGCCTGTGTAGTGCACAAGAAACAATACTTTTCACTATATCCCAATTCATGTGAACAATAATAAATCAAATCAAATATTAAGTTGACCTTTCTCTGCACCCTAGCTGTGAATGGAACACTACATTTTGCATCTTCTCATTTCCTTCTCTACGAACAGTATGCTTTATCTGTATAATGCACAAGAAACAATACTTTTCACTATATCCCAATTCATGTGAACAATAATAAATCAAATCAAATATTAAGTTGACTTTCTCTGCACCCTGCTGTGATGGAACACTACATTTTGCATCTTCTCTTTCTTCTCTAGAACGTATGCTTTATCTGTATAATGCAAGAAACAATACTTTTCACTATATCCCAATTCATGTGACAATAATAAATCAAATCAAATATTAAGCTGATCTTTCTCTACACCCTCGCTGTGACTGTAACACTACATTCTGCACCCTCTCCTTTTCTTCTCTATGAACGGTATGCTTTGCTTGCATAGCATGCAAGAAACAGTACTTTTCACTATATCCCAATACATGTGACAATAATAAATCAAATCAAATATTAAGCTGATCTTTCTCTAGCTGTAAGTTACACTACATTCTGCACCCTCTCCTTTCCTTATCTGTGAATGGTATGCTTTGTCTGTGTAGTGCGCAAAAACAGTACTTTTCACTCTATCCCAATACGTGATAATAATAAATCAAATCAAATTAAAATCAAAAGGATACAGGCAGACAGTCGAGAAAGGACAATGTAATTGATGGGCTGAAGGGCCTGTTCCTGTGCTGTATATTCTTTAATCAGCCATGATTGAATGGTGGAGCAGACTTGAATGGGCTGAGTGGCCTCATTTTGTTCCTGTGTCTATGATCTTGTTTGATACATTCAGAGATGAATAAAATTGGTAATAGGGAGTATGATATTTTGTCTTATAGCCCAGCAAAATAGCTCAGGGATAATCTCAAAACTTTCTACATTTTTTATAAGGCATTCAGTTTTAAAATGTGCTCAAAGGCACTTCCAGTGATGATAGTGATTTCTTTAATCATTCACACAACTTTGGGACATGTTTTACAAAGTGACAGGGTTCTGAGATTCGGAGAACTTCCATAAAGGTTAGGAGAAGGTACAGAAAATACTTACCAGGATGTTACCTGGTATGGAGGGCATTAGCTATGAGGCGAGGTTGGAGAAACTTGGTTTGTTCTCACTGGAGTGACGGAGATTGAGGGGTTGCCCTGATAGAAGTCTCCAAGATTGCAAGGGGCATGGGCAGAATGGATAGTCAGAAGCTTTTTCCCTGGGTGGAAAAGTCAATTACTAGAGGGGGGGGCACACAGATTTAAGGTGTGGGGGGCAAGGTTTCAAGGAGATGTACAAGCAAGTTTTTTTACACAAAGGGTGGTAGGTGCCTGGAACTCGCCACCGGGAGAAGTAGTGGAAGCAGATATGATATTGAGTTTTCAGGGGCGTCTTGACAAATACATGAATAGGATGAGAATAGAAGGATATGTTCCCTGGAAGGGTAGGGGTTTTAGTTCAGTCGGGCAGCATGGTCAGTGCAGGCTTGGAGGGCCAAAGGGCCTGTTCCTGTGCTGTAATTTTCTTTGTTCTTTACAAGGAAGAAGAGCTGTAAGAAGATCTGGACAATATCCAGACTTGGGCTGACAAGTGGCAAACAACATTCACGCCACATACATGCCAGGCAATGACCATCACCAATCAGAGACACTCTGACCACCAGCCCTTAACATTCACTGAATCATCACTGAATCCCCCATCCTTGGGACTATTCATTGACCAGAAGTTCAACTGGACTCATCACATAAACACAGTGGCTACAAAAGCAGGTCAGAGGATCAGAATATTGTGGCAAGTAACTCACCCCCTGACTCCCACAGAGCCTGTTCACTGGGAATCTTGCAGAGAGTAACTCACCTCCTGACTCCCTCCCAAAGCCTGACCATCATCTACAAGACACAAGTCAGGTGTGTGATGGAATACTCCCCACTTGCCTAGATGACAGCAGCTCCCAATAACACGTGAGAAGCTCGACACCATCCAGAACAAAGCAGCCCTCTTGATTGACACCATATGTACAAATATTCACTCCCTCCACCACCGCACTCAGTAGTGATGTGTACTACCTACAAGATGCACTGCAGCAATTCACCAAAAATCCTCAGACAGCGCCTTCCAAACCCATGACCATTTCTGTCTAAAAGGACAAGATGCGGAAATGCCAGCGTTGGACTGGGGTAAACATAGTAAGAAGTCTCACAACACCAGGTTAAAGTAAACTGGTTGGACTTTAACCTGGTGTTGTGAGACTTCTTAAAAAGACAAGGGCAGCAGATAATGGAAACACCACCCTTGAAGGGTGGCTTGCAAGTTCCCCTTCAAGCCACTCCCCTCCTGACTTGGAAATATATTGGCCTTTCCTTTGTAGTCGCTGGGACAGAATTCTGGAATTCCTTCTCTAAGGGTAATGTGGGTCAACCCACAGAACATGGACTGCGGCGATTCAAGAAGGCAGCTCACCACCACCTTCTCAAGGGGCAACGAGGGATGGGCAACAAACATTGGCCCAGCCAGAGATACCCATGTCCCATGAATGAATGAATGAAAAATAGTTCCTGCTCTCCTGAGGGCGGGGAGGGGGGGGGAGTGTAGTTGCTAATGTTCAGGCACATTCAGCACCATTTTGGTGGACAGTTCCTGGATATACGGGAGGCGGCATGCTGAATATTTCAGCACTGAATTGGTGGAAAGCTCCGGCAGTTTGTACCTTTCAGAACCACATTACTGGACAGCTCCTGGAAGCGTTAACACTTCAGCATCTTCTTAGTGAACAGCAACATAGCAATGTGGGAATTAGGGACAGAAGTAGACCATTTAGCACTTCGAGCCTGTTCCGCCATTCAATCACATCATGGCTGATCTCTCCCTGGTCTCAAATCCACCTCTCCATTTGTTCTCCATATCCCTTTAACCAGTTTTTATTTGTCAGAAATATATCTGTCCCCTTCTGAACATCATTCAACAATTCAGACTCCACCTCAGCGAGTTCCACAAATTCAACCCTCAGTTCCTCCTCATCTAGGTTTTAAATCTACCACCTCTCAACCTATGCCCTGTGACCTCTTGATCTAGGTTGCCCCAAAAGGGAGAAACACTATTTACCTGAAACACTCCTCATGGAAGCGAGTCCCACATTCCCTCCAACTCTCTCTGAGAATGAGCCCCACATTCTCCCCCACGCACCAATGGGATCGAGTCTCCCATTCTCCCCCACTCTCCATGGGAGCAACTTCTACATTCTCCGCCACTCCCCTTGGGAGCGAGTCCCACATTCTCTGCCACTTCCTGTGGGAGCAAGTCCCACATTCTCCCCCACTCCCCATAGGAGCGAGTCCCACATTCTCGCCCACTCCCCGTGAGAACAAATCCCACATTCACCCCACTCCCCGTGGGAGTGAGTCCCCATTCTCCCTCATTCTTCCCAGGTCAAGACATATCTCCTGAATTCCCAATTGGATTTATTGATGTCTGCCCTGAATAGATTGGGGAATTCCCACCTCTGGGAGTGGAAGATTCCTCTTCCATACGAATCCCATCAGATTCTCTCACAATGTAGGAATCTCCTGTCTCTGAGGTCACCCCCTTCCTCCTCCACCTTTCCCCTCTCCCTGCCACCAACCACCTCTCACCCCAACTTCCACATCCCTTTCTTCATTTTCCAAGCGAGGAACCCATCTACATTGATGCCAGAGCGCAATGCAAAACTGCAACGAGAGATTGGATTGGGTTGGATTTGTTTCCAGCTGAGAGTGCGATCTGATCCTTGCCCCGGGCAGTGAGCACAAGCAAGACTAAACACTGTCGACCTTCTCCTCTCCCCACGCCCACCCCCCTCCACCTCCTCGGTCCCCGGAGTTTGTAATTACATGCGGAAGATCCAGAAACCACTCCAAAGAAAATCAATGAGCCCATCTTGAATTAATGCTGTCTGGTGGTAAATTAAAGCATCTTGTATGCGCAAAGCTTTGACCGTTGCCACTGAGTCCCCTATTATTAGCAAGCGGCTGATTAAATATTAAACAACCTCTTAATTGGGTGAGAAGTTTAAGCATCGGGCTTGCCTATAGGAGCAAGACCTATTAGCTAATGCCAGGCCCAAGCTATCAATGAGATGATGGAACATTGCCAACACAGATAATGCTTCGGGTTGTACCGGGGAGGGGTGTGGGGGAGCATTGGCGACACCACATTCGAAGCATTGTGTACAGTGCTGGCCTCCTTATTTACAGAAAAATGTGTTTGGAAGCAGTTCAAAGAAGGTTCACCAGACCAGCAGTGGCACTGTGGCATAGTGGTTTGCACTGCTGTGTCACAGCACTGGGGACACAGGTTTGATTACAGCCTTGAGTGACTGTGCATGTGGAGTTTATACACCCCCCAACCATGTTTGCTAGTTTTCCTCCAGATGCTCCAGTTCTCTTCCACGCTATATTGCGCCTATTGTAGGATTGGAGAGGATTGACCACACTAAATTGCCAATTAGTGCACAAAGATTTGTAGGTTAGGTGGATTGACCATGTTAAATTTCCCCTTAGTGTCCAAAGATGTGCAGGTTAGATGGATTGGCCATGCTAAATTGCTCTTTAGTGCCCAAAGATGTATAGGTTGTGTAGGTTGACCATGTTAAATTGTCCCTTAGTGTCCAAAGATCTGCAGGTTAGGTAGATTGGCCATGCTAAATTGCCCATTAGTGTAAAAGATGTGCAGCTTAGATGGATTGGTCATGTTAAATTGCCCCTCAGTGTCCAAAAATGTGCAGTTTAGGTGGGTTTGCCATGCTAAATTGCCCTTTAGTGACCAAAGATGTGCAGGTTAGGTGGATTGGCCATGCTAACTTGCCCCTTAGTGTCCAAAGATGTGCGGGTTAGGTGGATTGGCCATGCTAAATTGCCCCTTAGTGTCCAAAGATGTGCAGGTTAGGTGGATTGGCCATGTTAAATTGCCTCTTAGTGTGCAAAGGTGTGCAAGTTAGGTGGATGGGCCGTGCTAAATTGCCCCTCAGAGTCCAAAGATGTGCGGGTTAGGTGGATTCACTGTGCTAAATTGTTCCTTAGATTCCAAGATACACAAGCTTGGGGGGTTATTGGGTTAAATACATGGGGCAAGCCTGGTTAAGATTGGGTGGAGACTGTATGGGCCAAATGGCCTTCTTCTGCATTACAAGGGTTAGGTGGATTGGCCATGCTAAATTGCTCCTTAGTGTCTAAAGATGTGCGGGTTAGGTAAATTGGCCATGCTAAATTGCCCCTTACTATCAAAAGATGTGTGGGCTACGTAGATTGGCCATGCTAAATTGCCCTTTACTATTTCAAGATGCATGGGTTAGGTAGATTGCCCATGCTAAATTACCCCTTACTATTTCAAGATGCATGGGTTAGGTAGATTGGCCATGCTAAATTGCCCCTTAGCTTCCAAAGAATTGCCAATTAGGTGAATTGGCTCTGTAAACTGCCCCTTGGTGTCCAAATATGTGTAGATTAGGAGGATTGGCCATGCTAAAGTGCCCCTTAGAATCCAAAATTGTGCAGGTTAGGTGGATTGGCCATGCTAAATTGCCCCTTAGTGTTCAAAGATGTGCAGTTTAACACGGGATCACTATGTAGGGTTATGGGGATAGGGCCTGGGTGGAATTGTGGTCAGTGGAGACGCAATGGGCTAAATGGCCTCTTTTTGCACTAGAGGGTATTCTATACCTAAAATAGGAAGAGGTGGGAGGGGAGAATGGCGCGAGGGCGAGAATTAGTGGGACGGTTTGACAATATTAAGTGAATAATTCATCGTGGCGAACAGTAGTATTAATTCACCAAATAAATTGACTTGAGACTTGGCGGAACTGGCCTCAGGGATATGCTTCTCTGAAACTGCCCCTGCCAGCTTAGATATGTTCTTCACACATCAAGAATATTTGCTTAATATTGAAATATTAGTTTCTGCGTTCCAGAACATCATATTTTTTTTAAGATTCCTGAGCGTGTGTGTGTGTGCGCGAGAGGGTAAGAGACACGAAAGATAGATGGATCATCAAAGGCAGCAGACGCTGCAATTTGTTCTGATGTGATGTGATTACAGTCAAAAAACAGTCAGTGCAATAGCAGCGGGACTGCTTCAGTTCCAGCGCCGAGGGGGTGCTGTCGACGGGAGGCAGGGACTGAGGTGGATTTATAGATACAGGAGAGAGGGAGAGAAAGAAAGAGAAAGACAGAGAGAGACAGAGAGAGAGAGAGATTTAGAGTTTTGGTGAGAGAGAAAGATAAAGAGAGATAGTGAGAGAGAAACATACAGAGCTGGAGAGAGAGAGAAAGAGAATGACAGAGAGAAAGGGACAGAGAGCGAGAGCAGAGAGAGAGAGGGGGGGGGGCAGAGAGAAAGAGAGAGAGAGACAGGCAGAGAGAGACAGAGAAATACAGAGTCGGAGAGAGAGAGAGAGAGAAAGAGAGCAACAGAGAGAGGAAGAGAAAGAGAGAGAGAGAAAAACAGAGAGAGGCAGAGAGAGAGACAGAGTACAGATTCAGAGAGAAAGAGAAAGCGACAGAGAGAGAAAGAGAAAGAGAGAGAGAGAGAGAAAAAGAGGCAGAGAGAGAGAAATAGAGTTGGAGAGAGAAAGGAAGCGACAGACAGAGAAAGAGAGACAGAGAGAGAGATAGAGTCAGAGAGAGAAAGAGAGACAGGAGACAGAGGGATAGAGAGACAGAGAGAGAAAGAGAGAGAGAGAGAGACAGTAGACAAAGACAGAGAGAGAGATAGAGAGAGAGGGAGAGACAGAAAAAGAAAAAGAGGGAGACAGATAGACGCAGGGAGAGAGAGAGAGAGACAGAGTGAAGGCAGAGAGAAGAAAGAGATAGAGACAGACAGAGATAGAGAGAGAAAGAGAGAGAGAGACATGGTGAGAGAGAGAGAGACAGAGAAAGAGAGAAAGAGAGAGAGAGACAGAGACAGAGACAGACAGAGAAAGAGAGAACGGTGATTGATGCCCGGTTGGTTAAGCTTAAATCAGAAGCTGAATGATTTTGATATCTGAAAGTATTAAAGGGCATTAATGAGGTCATTACATTCAGGGCTATGGGCCAAGTGCTGGTAAATGGGGTTCTCCCCCACTCCCCCCTGTCAGCGAGTACCATATTCTCCTCCTCTTCCCATGGGAGCAAGTCCCACATTCTCCCCCATTTCCCTGCGGGAGCGAATCCCACACTCCCCTCCCCCCAGTCCCCATTGGAGCGAGTCCCACATTCTCCCTTCAGTACCCATGGGAGTAAGTCCCACATTCTCCCCTACTCCCACCATGGCATCGAGTCCCATATTCTCCCCTACTCCCCCATGGGAGCGAGTTCCATAATCTCTCCCTAGTTCCTTGGGAGCGAGTCCCACATTCTCCCCCGCTCCCCATGAGAGTGAGTCCCACATTCTCCCCCCTCCCCGTGGGAGCAAGTTAACAAGTTAATGGTAAGGATATCAAAGCACCCTTGGAAGGATTAAAGATGCAACTGCTTGACATCTGGGGATTTGTGGTTACTACCTTAGGGAACTGAGCACAAAGGGCCCTCAAATGATGTGTAAGAAACTGTTTGTTTACCCAGCGACCCACACAGTGCGAGGGGGGAGAAAGACAGAGTGAGAAAGAGAGACACAGAGAGAGAGAGAGAGAGACAGAAGGAGTGGATAGAGAGAAATAGAGAGAGAGAGAGAGAGAGAAAGACAGAGAGACAGAAGGAAAAAGATAGAGTGAATTAATGAGAAGAGACAGAATGCAAGAGTTAGAGACAGAGAAAGAGACAGAGAATGAGAGAGAGAGAGAGACAGAAAGAGAAAGATGGGAAGAGAGAGCAAAAGACAGAAAGAGAGAGAGAGAAAGAGAGACAGAAAAATAGAGAGGGAGACAGAGAAAGAAAGACAGAGAAAGAGAGAGACAGGGAGAAAGAAAGGGAAACGGAGAAAGAGAGAAAGAGAGACAGAGAGAAAGAATGAAAGGGAGAGAGAGAGAGACAAAGAATGAGACAGAGAGGGAGAGAGAAAGAAAAAGGGAGACAGAGAAACAGAGACAGAGAGAGAGTGAAAGAGAGACACAGAGAGAGAGAGAGAGACAGAGAGAGAGAGAGAAAAACAGAGAGAGAGAGAGAAAGAGAAAGGGAGACAGAGAAAGAGAAACAGAGAGAGAACAAAAGAGAGTGAGACACAGAGACAGAAAGAGAAAAACAGAGAGAAAGAGAGAGAGAGACACAAAGAAAGAGAGATAGAGAGACAGAGAGAGAGAAAGAGAGACAGAGTTACCCGTCAATGCACCCAGGTTTCCACACAGTGACTGCTGCCTGTGTCTGTTCATATCTTTCACAGACTATCTGCCCCCTTGTCAACTCCAAGAGGGACATTACCTCAAAGATAAAGATCAGCATCAGTAATTCCAGAACCCCTTTCCCACCCTGCCCAATCTCCTGTCTCCCTGCTGGCTGCAATAGCATTCCACGGACACATCTCCCCCCAGCCTTCACACCTTCTCTCTCTCTATCTGGGATGTGTGGGATGACAGGGGGGGGCGGGGGAAGTCATACAGGACATTCGATTAGCAGGAGGCCAAAGGCTGTCACATTTCCCGAGAAAGAGGGCAGAAAAGATTTACTAGGATGCTACCAGGACTTGATGGATTGAGTTATAAAGAGAAGCTGGGACTTTTTTCCCCTGGAGCATAGAGGGGTGATCTTATAGAGGTCTATAAAATAAAAGGGACACAGATCAGCTAGATAGTCGATATCTTTTCCCAAGGGTAGGGGAATCTAAAACTAGAGAGCATAGTTTAAGGTGAGAGGGAAGAAATACAAAAGGGTCCAGAGGGGCAATTTTTTCACACAGAGGATGGTGAGTGTCAGGAATGAGCTGCCAGAGGTAATAGTAGAGGCGGGTACAGTTTTGTCTTTTAAAAAGCATTTAGGAAGTCACATTGGTAAAGATGAGTATAGAGAGATGTGGGCCAAATGCAGACAAGCTGAGTGATATAAAAAAAGGGGCAGCATGGACAAGTGGAGCTGAAGGGCCTGATTCCACGCTGTAAACCTCTATGACTATGACTCTCTCTCTGTCTGTCACTCTTTCTCTCTCTCTCTCTCTTTCCATCTGTCCATCTCTGTCTCCATCTATCCATCTCTCCCTCCCTTTCTCTCTATCTATCTCTGTCTCCTTTTCGCTATCTCTCAACTCTCTCCCTCTGTCTCTCCGTCTCCTTCTCTCTCTCTATTTCTTTGTCTTTCCCTCTCTGATTCTCCTTCTCCCTTTCTCTCTCTTTCTTCCCTTTGTCTTCCTCACGACCTCTCTCTCTTCGTCTCTCTCTCTCTCTCTCTCCCCCTTTCTTTCCCTCTGTTTATCTATCTATTGACAATAATCTTTCCCTCAATATCAACAAAACAAAGGAACGTGCCCCTGTCTGCATCAATGGAAATGAAGTAGAAAGGGTCAGAGCTTCAGATTTTTAGGTGTCCACATCACCAACAACCTGTCCTGGTCCCCCCCATACAGACACTTTAGTTAAGAAAGCCCCACCAATGCCTCTACTTTCTCAGAAGACTAAGGAAATTTTGCATATCCGCTACGACTCTCACCAATTTTTACAGATGCCCCACAGAAAGCATCCTTTCTGGTTGTATCACAGCTCAGTCTGGGCTCCTGCTCTGCCCAAGACTGCAAGGAACTACTAAGGGTTGTAAATGTAGCCCAGTCCCATCACGCAAACCAGCCACCCATCCACTGACTCCGTCTACACTTCCCGCTACCTCGGGGAAAAGCAGCCGGCATAACTAAGGATCCCCCACACACCCCGGACATTCTCTCTTCCACCTTCTTCCATCAGAAAAAAGATATAAAAATCTGAGGTCACGTAACAACCAGCTCAAGATCAGCTTCTTCCCTGCTGCTGTCAGACTTTTGAATGGACCTACATCGCAATAAGCTGATCTTTCTCTATACCCTAGCTGTGACTGTAATATTACATTCTGCCTTCACCACCATCTCTCTATCTGGGATATGCGGAGTGACTGCGGCGGGGGAGGGGGAGTCATACAGGACATTCGATTAGCAGGAGGTCAAATGCTATCATGTTCCCCCAGAAAGAGTGCAGAAAAGATTTACTAGGATGCTACCGGGACTTGATGGATTGAGTTATAAGGAGAGGCTGGATAGACTGGGACTTTTTCCTCTGGAGCATAGAGGGGTGATCTTATAGAGGTCTATAAAATAATGAGGGACACAGATCAGCTAGATAGTCAATATCTTTTCCCAAAGGTAGGGGAGTTGAAAACTAGAGGCATAGGTTTTAAGGTGAGAGGGAAGAGATACAAAAGTGTCCAGAGGGGCAATTTTTTCACACAGAGTGGTGAGTGTCTGGAATGAGCTGCCCGAGATAGTAGTAGAGGAGGGTACAATTTTTGTCTTTTAAAAAGCATTTAGCAAGTTGCATTGGTAAAGATGAGTATAGAGAGATGTGGGCCAAATGCAGACAATTGGGATTAGCTGAGTGATGTAAAAAAAAGGGGCAGCATGAACAAGTGGGGCTGAATGGCTCTATGAATGGTATGCTTCGTCTGTATAGTGTGCAAGAAATAATATTTTTCACTGTATCCCAATACATCTGACAAAAAAAATCAAATCAAATCTTAAGTTGATCTTTCTCTACACCCTCGCTGTGACTGTAACACTACATTCTGCACCCTCTCCTTTCCTTCTCTATGAACAGAATGCTTTATCTATTTAGCGTGCAAGAAACAATACTTTTCACTGTGTCCCAGTACATGTGACAATAATAAATCAAATCAAATATTAAATTGATCTATGTACTCTGTGAACGGTATGCTTTCTCTGTAGAGCACGCAAGAAACAATACTTTTTACCATATCCCAATACATGTGACAGTAATAAATCAAATCAAATATTAAGTTGATCTTTCTCTACACCCCTCGCTGTGACTATAACACTACATTCTGCACCCTCTCCTTTCCTTCTCTATGAACGGTATGCTTTGTCTGTATAGTGCATAAGAAACAATACTTTTCACTGTGTCCCAATACGTGGGACAATAATAAATCAAATCAAATATTAAGCTGATCTATGTACTTTATGAATAGTATGCTTTGTCTATATAACATGCAAGAAACAATATTTTTCACCGTATCCCAGTACATGTGACAATAATAAATCGAAACAAACATTAAGTTGATCTATGTACTCTATGAGCAGTATGCTTTGTCTGTATAGTGCGCAAGAAACAAAACTTTTCATTGTATCCCAATACATGTGACAATAATAAATCAAATCAAATCAAAGCAAGTAAATCAGCGATGACTAAATGGGATACGGGGGATTGAATGGTCAGGCTAAAGCTCCGATTTAGAGCAGTATTACGGTGCCAGACTGAAGACTGGCGTCATCAGTTATGTGCGCCGGGTGTGGTGTGGTTTAGAACTGGCAATCAGGGGAGCATTTTCCGTAAATTTTTAATGCAAATTGCACCATTAAGATGGTTTAAACAAACACGGCACACAAAGGGGGTCCTGGCGGGAACGCTACTTTGATTAGAACACTGAAAAACTTGCAATTATCCGTCCATAAAATATTACACCTTCCTTTGTTTCAGTCGGAAATCTGTTGCAAGACATCAAAGTCTCTCCAATTCGGCAAAAAGAGCCAATTTGATGGATGGAATAGTAGAGTATTGTAGATCTGGCCTTTATCTTTAGTCTGGGTCTTGCTGTCTGGGACCAGTACTTATCCCCCATCCCTTATTACCCCCTTTAGAAGATGGTGAGTGGGCCACATCTTCAACCCACTGCAGTCCCCGTGTGTGGTGTAGGTACACCCACAGTGCTGTTAGGGAGGGAGTTCCAGGATTGTGATTGGGCATCAGTCAGTCCCCGTGTGTGTGGTGTAGGTACACCCACAGTGCTGTTAGGGAGGGAGTTCCACAATTGTGATTGGACATCAGTCATTTCCCATGTGTGTGGTGTAGGTACTCCCACAATGATGTTAGGGAGGGAGTTCCAGGATTGTGATTGGACATCAGTGAGTCCCCCGTGTGTGGTGTAGGTACACCCACAGTGCTGTTAGGGAGGGAGTTCCACAATTGTGATTGGACATCAGTCAGTCCCCCGTGTGCGGTGTAGGTACACCCACAGTGCTATTAGGGAGGGAGTTCCACAATTGTGATTGGACATCAGTCAGTTCCCATGTGTGTGGTGTAGGTACTTCCACAATGATGTTAGGGAGGGAGTTCCAGGATTGTGATTGACATCAGTCAGTCTCCGTGTGGTGTAGGTACACCCATGGGGCTCTGAGGGTGGGTCTTCTGAAATTCTGACCCCCAGCCAGAGTGAAGGAACAGCCGGCATTATAAATTGTCCTAATCGCTCTATGCCGACACTATAGTTAAGAAAGCCCCACCAACGCCTCTACCTTCTCAGAAGACTAAGGAAATTTGGCATGTCCGTTACGACTCTCACCAACTTTTACAGATGCACCATAGAAAGCATTCTTTCTGGTTGTATCACAGCTTGGTATGGGCTCCAAGACCACAAGAAACTACATGAATGTAGCTCAATCCATCATGCAAACCAGCCTTCCATCCATTGACTCTGTCTACACTTCCCGCTGCCTCGGGAAAAGCAGCCAGCATAATCAAGGACCCCATGCACTCCGGACATTCTCTCTTCCACCTTCTTCTGTTGACTTAACTTCTAATCCACCTAACCTGCACATCTTTGGACACTAAGGGGCAATTTAGCATGGCCAATCTACCTAACCTGCACATCTTTGGACACTAAGGGGCAAGTTAGAATGGCCAATCCAACTAATCCCACACATCTTTGGACACTAAGGAGCAATTTAGCATGGCCAATCCACCTAACCTACACATCTTTGGATACTAAGGAGCAATTTAGCATGGCCAATCAACTTAACGTACATACCTTTAGACAATACGGGGAATTTCACATGGCCAATCCACCTAACCAGCACATCTTTCAAACTGTGGGAGGAAACCGGAGCTCTCGGAGGAAACCCGCGTGGACACAGGGAGAATGTGCGAACTCCACTCAGGAAGTGACCCAGGCTGGGAATCAAACCCGGGTCCCTGGCACTATGAGGTCGCATGCTAACCCACTGCGCCACCGTGCCACCCAGTCCTTAAACTGTAGCCCCTTGCGTCTAGACTTCCCCAACATGGGGAACATTCATCCGGCATTTAGCCTGTCCCGTCTCATCATGGTTTTACCTATTTGCTTGAGGGGGGTGGGCGGGATCTGACAGGGTGCCTGGAATGTTCTGCCTGAGCTGGTGGTGAGGACAGAGACCCTAAACCTCTTTTAAAGAAATGTTCCTGGATCTGCATCTCCAATAGTGAAGCACTCCCTCAGCGCTCTGCTGACAGATTCGCCTAGATTAAGTGATAAGCATAAAGAAAGGATTTAAACCTCCTAAGACAGCGAGTCTTCATGAGAATAACAAGGAACAACTGAACCATATAAGAGATTTAAAGAATGTGTGGCCTTTTTTTGTGAGAGCTACATAACATTCCACTGATTCACTGATCGAGTTAATTTTTCTCGTGCATTAGGAGGAGACCATAACCCATTCTCAGAAATATTCTGCGGTAATTCAGATGAATGATGTTTCACTCGGGGTACTTAGTGTTCCGCACCTTCACAGCACAACAATACAATGGTTGGAATTTCACCGTCTCGCCCTTCATGGGAATCGTATCAGGTTGGGGGCGGACTATGCAAAGACCTTGATTTTCCGATCCCATCCACCTCCAAATCTGCTTTATGGATTTTTTTTTAGTCATTTGTGGGACGCAGGTGTTACTGGCTGGGCCAGCATTTATTGCCCATTCCTAGTTGCCCCTTGGAGGGGCAGTTGAGAGTCAACCACATTGCTGTAGCTCTGGAGTCACATGTAGAGGTAATGACGGCAGATTTCCTTCCCTAAAGGGAACCAGATGGGTTTTTCTGACAATGGGTCATTAGGAGATTCTTAATCCCAGATATTTTTAGAGATTAGAGTTTATTTATTAGTGTCACAAGTCGGTTTACATTAACACTGCAATGAAGCTACTATGAAACTCCCCTACTCACCACACATCAGCACCTGATCGGATAAACTGAGGGAAAATTTACCATGGCCAACACACCTAACCAGCACCTCTTTCAGACTGTAGGAGGTAACCGGAGGAAATCCACGCAGATATGGGGAGAATGTATAAACTCACATAGACAGTGACCTGAGCCAGGAATTGAACCCGGGTTCCCTTGCACTGTGAGGCAGCAGTGCAAACCACAATGCCATTGTTCTATTGAATTCAAATTCCGCCATCTGCTGTGATGGGATTCGAACTAAGTTTCTGTATTAATATTCTAGCAATAATACCACTAGGCCCAGAATTCAGGAATATACCAAGCAGTTATAGTTTTAAATTAAATTACAAGTAATTAGCATACATCAATAGCTCTGTCCACTCACAGCTATTGATTAAGGTTACATCATTCATTAGGTACAGATATTAAAACCTATCACAACACCTCAAGACTGCTTAACTATAATAACCAATCAGTGTGTAGACTTGATTTTTTTATTCGTGGGTGTCGCTGGCTGGGCCAGCATTTATTGCCCATCTCTAGTTGCCCCTTGGAGAGGCAGTTTGAGAGTCAACTACATTGCTGTAGCTCTGGGAGTCACAGGTAGGCCAGACCAGGATAAGGATGGCAGATTTCCTTCCCTAAAGAGAATCAGATGGATTTTTCCCACACTCGATAATGACTGAAGAGGGAAGATGTAAAGATGTGGGGAGAGTGCAGAAGAAGTTTACCAGGATGCTGCCTGGGTTAGAGGGCATGGTGGCGGAGTGGGTTAGCACTACTGCCTCACACCACCAGGGAGCTGAGTTTGATTCTCGGCTTGGGTCACTGTCTGTGCGGAGTCTGCGTTTTCTCTCTCTGTGTCTGTGTGGATTTCGCCTGGGTGCTCCAGTTTCCTCCCACAGTCCAAAAGATGTGCAGGTTAGATCGATTGGCCACGCTAAATTCTCCCTCAGTGTACCCGAACAGGTGTAGCGACAAGGGGATTTTCACAGTAACTTCATTGCACTGTTAATGTACGCCTATTTGTAACACTAATAAAAAAGATTGAGCAATAAGGAGAGGCTGGACAAACTAGGGTTGTTTTCTCTGGAGTGGTGGAAGCTGGAGGAAGATAGAAGCCTAGAAAATGATGCGAGGCAGAGATAGGGTTGAAAGTCATAATTTTTGTCCCCCAGAGTTGAAATGGTTCATATGAGGGGGACATGGGAATAAGGTGAGAAGGTGAAAGTTCAAAGGAGAGGTGAGGGATAAGTTTTTTACACAGAGAGTGGTAGGTACATGGAACACGCTGCTGGGGGATGGTGGTGGAGGCAAATAAGGGTGTTTGAGGGGCTTTTAGATAAGCATAGGAACATACAAACAATCGAGGGATAGGGAGCAAGCCAGGCAGAAGGGATTAGTTTAATTTGGAGTCTTGTTTGGCACAAAATGATGGGCTGAAGGGCCTGCTCCCGTGCTGTACTCCTCAATGTTTGAATTTTTCTAGTAGATTCCAGATTTTTTTTAAATTCAATTTCCACCGCGGGAGGGGATTCGAAGGCGGAATATTAGCTGAGTTTCCGCATTAGTAGTCTCGCAATAATACCACTAGGCCATCAACTTACTTCAATGAAGGAATTAGATATCGCTGTCAGGGATAAAGGGATGGAGGGATATTGTAGGGGTCGGCGGAGTGAGTCAGGATATTGAATTTGATGATCAAAATGAATGGTGGAGCAGGGCTGGAAGGGCTGAATGGCTTTCTCCTGCTTCTAGTTTCTACGTTTCTACAGTACATCTTGGAAGTTTTCGGTCTGGTCCCTAGGACTTTGATGTCAAAATCTCGCTCAGTTAAGGCCTACAGTTAAGAAAGTCCCACCAACGTCTCTACTTTCTCAGCAAGTCAAGCAAATTTGGCTACGACTCTCACCAACTTTTACAGATGCCTCATAGAAAGCATCTTTTCTGGTTGTATCACAGCTCGGTCTGGGCTCCTGCTCTGCCCAAGACCGCGAGAAACTACAAAGGGTCATTGAACGTAGCCTAGTTCCATCACGTAAACCAGTCTCCCAGTGGCTCCGTCTACACTTCCCGCTGCCTTGGGGAAAAGCAGCCGGCATAATCAAGGACCCCCCCACGCACCCTCGGACATTCTCTCTTCCACCTTCTTCCATTGGGAAAAAGATACAAAAGTCTGAGGTCACGTACTGACCGACTCAAGAACAGCTTCTTCCCTGCGGTCAGACTTTTGAATGGGTCTTCCATATATTAAGCTGATCTTTCTCTACACCCTAGCTGTGACTGTAACACTACATTCTGCACCCTCTCCTTTCCTTCTCTATGAACGATATGCTTTATCTGCATAGCGCGCAATAAACAATACTTTTCACTGTATTCCAATACGTGATAATAATAAATTAAATCAAATATTAAGTTGATCTTTCTCTGCACCCTAGCTGTGACTGTAACACTACATTCTGCACCCGTTCCTTTCTTCTCTATGAATGGTATGCTTTGTCTGCATAGCGTGCAAGAAACAATACTTTTCACAAAAATAAATCAAATGAAATATTGAGCTAATCTGTCTTGATAGATTTATAGCACGCAAGAAACAATATTTTATGTGACAATAATAAATCAAATCAAATATTAAGCTGATCTTTCTCTATACCCTAGCTGTGACTGTAATACTATATTCTGCACCCTCTCCTTTCCTTTTCTATGAACAGTATGCTTTGTCTGTATTGCGCACAAGAAACAATACTTTGCGCAAAAATAAACCAAATGAAACATTAAGCTAATCTTTCTCAATACCTAGCTAAAACCATAACACTACATTTGGCACTCTCTCCTTTCCTTCTCTACGAACAGCATGCTTTATATTGCACACAAGAAACAATACTTTCCACTGTATCCCAATACATGAGACAACAATAAATCAAATCAAACATTAAGTTATCTTTCTCTACACCCTGGCTATGACTGTAACACTACATTCTGCATCCTCTCCTTTCCTTCTCTATGAACATCATGCTTTATGTTGCAGTCAAGAAACAATACTTTCCACTGTATCTTAGTATGTAACAATAATAAATCAAATCAAATATTAAGTAGATCTTTCTCTGCACTCTAGTTGTGACTGTAACACTACATTCTGCACTCTCTCCTTTTCTTCTCTATGAACAGCATGCTTTATATTGCACTCAAGAAACAATACTTTCCACTGTACGTGACAATAATAAATCAAATCAAACATTAAGTTGAACTTTCTCTACACCCTAGCTATGATTGTAATACTACATTCTGCACCCTTTCCTTTCCCAGTGTACTCAATGAACAGTATGCTTTGTCTGTGTAGGGCGCAAGAAACTATGCTTTTCACTGTATCCCAACACATGGGATAACAATAACTCAAATCAAATTAAATCAAATTTGTAAGGCCGGGAGAACACACTGAGATGGCATGGAGAAGTGCAATCTATCTGAGGAGGGTCAACAATCCAGGGGGAGGGAGAGTTGTACTCAAGAAGGGAGCTCAACATAGAGGGCATGAATGAGGGCAACACATTCAATGGCCAGAATGGCCTCTGTCACTGAGTGACATTGACATTCGTGAGCAGTCTTGGCTCAGGGAGTTGACAGCTTCACAGCTGAATAAATAAGTAAGCCAGAACAGTGTAAAAGAAAATGAGAGAGATAGAATAAAAAGCTACACGGCATTAATAACAATCTCCCTGTTGACATGCCAGTTAGCTCCTTGGAGGCAAGCCAGGGAGTGCGATCGACATGTAAAATACTCCCCCGCTCACTTTCGCCCAGAGGGATGGGTGGCTTCCTCAGCCTGACGGGCATAGCTGGGCATTTGGACCTTCAGGTACGGGCAGAGACATTGACAATGTGTCTCCTCACCCACCCCACTAGGTAAAATAAACAGGGGCAATTGATACAGTCAGGGGGGAACCAAGACTTTGGACACTGCCAGAAGGTGATAAAGTAATGGAGGTCAGGAACTAGTGTCCACTTGTGACATGAGAATGATGAGACTTGGGTCACCCAGGAGTCATTGTTTATTCAGCAGGGTAAAGGTCGCTCACTGTGTAACTGTACAGGCTTTCTGTTTATTCAGAGGGTAAGGATCACTCACTGTGTAACTGTGCAGAGACACTGTTTATTCAGCAGGATAAGGATCACTCACTGTGTAACTGTGCAGAGTCACTGTTTATTCAGCAGGGTAAGGATCACTCACTGTGTAACTGTGCAGAGTCACTGTTTATTCAGCAGGGTAAGGATCACTCACTGTGTAACTGTACAGAGTCACTGTTTATTCAGCAGGGTAAGGATCACTCACTGTGTAACTGTACAGAGTCACTGTTTATTCAGCAGGGTAAGGATCACTCACTGTGTAACTGTACAGAGCACTGTTTATTCAGCAGGGTAAGGATCACTCACTGTGTAACTGTACAGAGACACTGTTTATTCAGCAGGGTAAGGATCACTCACTGTGTAACTGTACAGAGACACTGTTTATTCAGCAGGGTAAGCATTACTCACTGTGTAACTGTACAGAGACACTGTTTATTCAGCAGGGTAAGGATCACTCACTGTGTGACTGTACAGAGTCACTGTTTATTCAGCAGGGTAAGGATCACTCACTGTGTAACTCTACACAGGCACTGTTTATTCAGCAGGGTAAGCATCACTCACTGTGTAACTGTAACTGTACAGAGACACTGTTTATTCAGCAGGGTAAGGATCACTCACTGTGTAACTGTACAGAGTCACTGTTTATTCAGCAGGGTAGTGGGAGGGTGAGGGGGGAGCAGATCACCATTCTAGCACCTTTCTCTTTATCCTGCATGATCGAAGCTGGATTGTTGCCCTACCACACCCCACCCACCCCCTAGATTTCTTTGTCGTGCTTTTGCTGTGTCTCCTGCATTTGTCTGCGAGCTACCAGGGCTCTCGACAGCTCAAGGTCAGTGAAGGCAAAGTCGCTGCTCTCAGAATGTGTCAGTACCTGAAAGCTCGCCGACAGCATCATTACATATTGTATCGATTCCACCCTCCCCCCACCCCGCCATCCGCCACGCGCTGATGCTGAAATAAACCAGCAGCTCAAATCCAGCTGGTTACTCTCAAAGGCCTTCAGCTAGTGTTTGGGACCTCTATCAGTTCCCTTTCCTTCTCTGAATTCCCCTGCGACCCCTGCAGCATTGAACATCTGATTCCCCCAAAAGATGCTCGCTCTCTCCCTGTGTGACAGCTTGTCGAGGAGTTTGAAATCCATCAGCATTTTGGCTGCAGAAGCATCAGTTCCTCTCCTCAACCTTTCCCTCACCCCTCCCACCTCAAATCAATGCACCTCTCCACCCCCAATGCTGCCCCCACCACCATATAGAGAGAGGACATAGGACTCTCTCTATGTCCTGGGAGTGCTATCATTGACCAGAAACTGAACTGGGAGACAGTTATACAAATACTGCAGCTACTGATGCAGGGCAGAGTCTAGGAAATCTGTGGAGAGGTTGAGGCACCTTTTGATATCTGTGTAACTGTACAGAGTCACTGCTTATTCAGCAGGGTAAGGATCACTCACTGTGTGACTGTACAGAGTCACTGTTTATTCAGTAGAGTAAGGATTACTCACTGTGTAACTGTACAGAGTCACTGCTTATTCAGCAGGGTAAGGATCACTCACTGTGTAACTGTACAGAGTCACTGTTTATTCAGCAGGGTAAGGATCACTCACTGTGTAACTGTACAGAGTCACTGTTTATTCAGCAGGGTAAGGATCACTCACTGTGTAACTGTACAGAGTCACTGTTTATTCAGCAGGGTAAGGATCGCTCACTGTGTAACTGTACAGAGTCACTGTTTATTCAGTAGAGTAAGGATTACTCACTGTGTAACTGTACAGAGTCACTGTTTATTCAGCAGGGTAAGGGTCACTCACTGTGTAACTGTACAGCTAACACCACTCTACAAAAGGATCAAGAATTCCAGGTGTCCAGATCACCAACAACCTGTCTTGGCCACAGCCCACCACCACCACCACCACCCCCATCCCCCCCCCCCACCCCCACCCCCTCCGCCAGCCTCCCAATACCAGCACTATAGTTAAGAAGCCCCACCAACACTTCTACTTTCTTAGGAGGCTAAGGAAATTTGGCATGTTCGCTACGACTCTCATCAACTGTTACAGACGCACCATAGAAAGCAATGAGTGGGTGAATCTGTGTAACCCTTTGCCACAGAAGGCTGTGGAGGCCAAGTCATTGAGTGTCTTTAAGACAGAGATGGATACGTTCTTGATTAATATGGGGATAGAACGTAGAAAAACTAAAAAAACTACAGCACAAACAGGCCCTTCAGCCCACAAGTTGCACCAATCATAACTCTACCTACCAAGCCTATCTATAACCCTCGATCCCATTAAATCCCATGTACTTATCCAGAAGTCTCTTAAAAGACCCCAGTGAGTTCGCTTCCACCACCACCAACAGCAGTCGATTCCACTCACTCATTGAGTGAGTGGAAAAACATACCTCTGACATCTCCTCCGTACTTGCTCCCCAGCCCTTAAATCTGTCTCCTCTCGTAGCGACCATTTCAGCCCTGCGAAATAGCGTCTGAGAATCCATGCAATCTGTCCCTTTCAACATCTTATACATCTCTATCAGGTCACCTTTCATCCTTCGTCTCTCCAGGGAGAAAAGACCGAGCTCCCTCAACCTATCCTCATAAGGCATGCCTCCCAATCCAGGCAACATCCTTGTCAATCTCCTCTGTACCCTTTCAAAAGCTCCCACATCCTTCTCCTAGTGAGGTGACCAGAACTGAGCACAGTACTCCAAGTGGGGTCTGACAAGTGGCTTATAAAGTTACAACGTTATCTCCCGACTCCCAAACTCAATGCCTCGATTAACGAAGGCCAGTACACCTTATGCCTTCTTGACCACATCCTCCACCTGCGAGGCCAATTTAAGAGTCCTACGAACCCGGACCCTGGCCCCGAGGGAACAGGAGTTATGGGGAAAAGAATGGGGATGAGAAAAATATTAGCCGTGATTGATTGGCGGGGCAGACTCGATGGGCTGAGTGGCCTCATTCTGCTCCTATGTCTTATGGTCTTATGGGATAGTTACCTCCCATCTTTTTCCAAGCATTCAAGTTTAAAGAGAAAGAGAGAGAATAAGTCAACTGTTCCTTTATTTAACACTTCCAGTACCAACCCAAACACTTGCAACGCAGTAACTCTTTGGCATGTTAGCTACGTCTTTCATGGACTTTTACAGATGCTATGTGGGGATGCCGGGGTTGGACTGGGGTAAACAGAGTAAGAAGTCTCACAACACCAGGTTAAAGTCCAACCAGTTTATTTGATAATAATCCCACGTGCTTTCGGAAACGGTTTTCCTTCGTGGGGGAACCTTCCACACACCTGATGTTTCCAAAAGCCTATAACATTACTTTCAAATAAACTGGTTGGTTTTACAGATGCCCCATAGAAAGCATCCTTTCTGGTTGTATCACAGCTTGGTATGGGCTCCTGCTCTGCCCAAGACCGCAAGGAACTACAAAGGGTCGTGAATACAGCCCAGTCCCATCACACAAACCAGCCTTCCATCCCCTGACTCTGTATACACTTCCCATTGCCTCGGGAAAAGCATAATCAGGAACCCCCCACACACCCCGGACATTCTCTCTTCCACCTTCTTCCATCGGGAAAAAGATACAAAAGTCTGAGGTCACGTACCGACCGACTCAAGAGCAGCTTCTTCCCTGCTGCTGTCAGACTTTTGAATGGACCCTACCTCACATAAAGCTGATCTTTCTCTGCACCCTAGCTATGACTGTAACACTGCATTCTGCACCCTCTCCTTTCCTTCTCCCCTATGTACTCTATGAACAGTACACTTTGTCTGTATAGCGCACAAGAAACAATACTTTTCACTGCATCCCGATACACATGCTAATAATAAATCAAATCAAATATTAAGTAGATCTTTTTCTACACCCTAACTATGATGATAACATTATATTCTGCACGTCTCCTTTCCTTCTCTGTGAACAGTATGCTTTGTCTGTATAGTGTGCAAGAAACAATACTTTTCACTGTACATGTGACAATAATAAATCGAATCAAATAATAAGTAGATCTTTCTCTACACCCTAACTATGATGATAACACTATATTCTGCATGTCTCTTTTCCTTCTCTGTGAATGGTATGCTTTGTCTGTATAGTGTGCAAGAAACAATACTTTTCACTGTACATGTGACAATAATAAATCGAAGCAAATATTATCTTGCTCTTTCTCTATACCCTAGCTGTGACTGTAACACTACATTCTGCACCGTCTCCTTTCCTTCTCCCCTATGTACTCTATGAATGGAATGCTTTGTCTGTATAGTGCGAAGAAATAATATTTTTCACTATATCCCAATACGTGTGACAATAATAAATCAAATCAAATTAAAAAGTTACATATCCCTCCCCTCAAGCGTCTCTGTCACCTACAAGAGTGAGTCCATTAAAGGTCTCTGGACTCAACCTTGAGTTCAGCAACTTGGCCATCATGGTGGAACAGTGGGTTAGTACTGCTGCCTCACAGCACCAGGGGCAAGATTTGATTCCTGGCTTGGGTCACTGACTATGTGGAGTTTGCACATTCTCCCCATGACTGAATGGGTTTCCTCCAGGTGTTCCAGTTTCCTCCCACAGCCCAAAGATGCGCAGGTTAGGTGGATTGGCCATGCTAAATTGCCTCTTAATGTCCAAAGATGTCCAGACTAGGAGGATGGGCCATGTTAAATTATCCCTTAGTGTTCAAAGATGTACAGGTTAAGTGGATTGGCCATGCTAAATTGCCCCTTAATGTTCAAAGATGTACAGGTTAAGTGGATTGGCCATGCTAAATTGCCTCTTAATGTTCAAAGATGTACAGGTTAGGTGGATTGGCCATGCTAAATTGCCTCTTAATGTCCAAAGATGTGCAGGTTAAGTGGATTGGGGTAGGCTAAATTATTCTTTCATGTCCCAAGATGTATGGGTTAGTTGGATTGGCCATGCTAAATTGTCCCTTAATATCCAAAGATGTGCAGGTTAGTGGATTGGCCATGCTAAATTGCCCCTTAACGTCCAAAGATGGGCAGGTTAGGTGAATTGGCCATGCTAAATTGCTCTCTGGTGTCCAAAGATTGCAAGTTTGGTGGATCAGCTATGTTAAATTGTGCTGTAGTGTCCAAATGTGTGCGGTTAGGTGCATTGACCATGCTAAATTGCCCTTTAGTGTCCAAATATGTGCAGGTTAGATGCATTGACTATGCTAAATTGCCCCTTGGTGCCTCAAGATGTCTAAGGTATATGGATTACCCTTGGAGAATGTGTGGAGCTATGGAACTAAGGTTTGGGTAAGTGAGCAAGTGCAGACTTGATGCACCAAATGGCCTCTTCTGCATTACAAGCTATTCTACGATGCCAAGTTGCCCACAACATTCACCATCTGGGATGCAGCAACACTGGTGGCATAGTTGGTATTCTGTCTGGGCTAGCAATCCCGAGACCCCAGGATGATGTTTTGAGGACCCAGGTTCGAATCCCACCACGGCAAGTGGCAGAATTGGAGTTCAATAAATAAAAATATCTGGAATGGGATGGGATTGTTGGCAGGATTTGCCATTGCCCGTCTCCCACTTTCTGACCATTAAGATCTTCTGGTCTTGCCTCTGTTGGGCTAGCGCGCCCATTATTTGCACCTGCCCCATCACCATCTGTGGGACTGGAAGATTCCACTAGCGGGAAGTACTGGCAAACTCCAGCCCACTGTTGAATCAATCCCATCTGGGATCCAGCAATGGTGGAGTTAAGGAATAAGAGTAGAAAACTTTGATTAATCTCATCAGGTACACCTTTTTTCAGGGACCGACAAGTTTGATGTATTGGCTGGGGGGTGGGGACGGACATTAGAATAATCTAGGAACCAGCTGACTGACTCTGTATGGTGGGGGACAAAAGTTCAAATCCCACTATGGCTGCTGGTAGAATTTAAATTCCATTAAGAAAAGTCCGGTATTCTAAAGCCAGTTTCAGTCTTGGGGAGCGTCGCAACGATCATCGATTTTCATTTAAAAAAACCATCTGGTTCACTAATATCTTCCTTCAGGGGAAGAAAAAATCTGCCACTTAATCCCTTGCAACAGCAAGCATCCACATTCGCAACACAACATCAAAGACTTTCATAACAGCCTGGAACTGTAGATCAAACTATGAACTGATAAGGGGAATACCGCTGTGATAATGATAGGTTGTGAAGTCAGTCGTGCAGCCATAATCCTAGAATGCTAATACTCAGGTTTATACCAATAGAGTGGCTTCTGGCCTACACATGACTTCACACCCCTCCCCCCACAACATACACCGCAATGAGGCCAACTTTTAACTGCCCGCTCCCCCTCTGAAATAGCTTGAACGAAACATTCAGTTCAAGGAGCAATTAGGGATGGGCAACAAATGCTGGGCCTTGCCCAGTGATGCCCCCACACGCCCCTAGCGAACAAGGAAAGGAAAATGCACAATTTTCCGAAACTCAACCCTTCTTTCTCTCTTCCCCCACCCTGGAAATGCTGGGAGGGCTGAAGGGAGGAGACTCAAGTCACAATAGACCCTCTCTGTCCTTGCAAAAGGAATCTTGATAGAATCTTGCAACCAAGGCGATACAATTTACTAGGGCCGGCTGGTCTGGATAGATTAGAGATTGTCTGGAATTGACTGAGGGGAGTACAGATAAATGATTGAACTGGTTTCTCCGTGAGAAGGTGACAGTCTATTAAACATTATCCCTTGGCTTCTGGGACTGAGATTTTTTTAAAAAAATAACACTGCCAAGCTCTCCTCCCGTGGCTTTGAAGCTGTGATTCGAATTAACTTATCGTTGAAGATTGTTGTCTGCAAGAATGCAACCAACATTGCAGACCTGTCATTGGAACTGCACACCTTACCAGTAAGACACACCGCTCCCCATTTCTGTAATCTACTCCCACCCCAACCCAGTCTCGCCTGAGATCTCTGCGCCCTGCTTCAGATCCACACATTCCCCCTTCCCCCCGCAGTCCAGCCCCCATCATAATCCTGCTGCCATTGGCGGCCATGCCATCAGCACCCCCCACCCCTCCCCCGTGCACTGGAATAGAACGGTATAATCCCCGCATCGCAGAAGGAGGCCATTCATCCCTGCGCCGGCAACAATCCCACCCAGGCTCTATCCCTGTAAGCCCACCTTACAATAACAGGCAATTTAGCATGGCCAATCCACCAAATCTGCACATCTTTGGACACTAAGGGGCAATTTAGCAGGGCCAATCCACCTAACCTGCACATCTTTAGACACTTAAGACCTAACCGCACACATTTGGACACTACGGCACAATTTAACGTAGCTGATCCACCAAACCTGCAATCTTTGGACACTAAAGTGCAATTTACCATGGCCAATTTGAGAAAGCTAGCACGAGGGGACACAGCTTTAAATTAAGGGTGATAGTTATAGGACAGATATCAGAGGTAGGTTCTTTACCCAAAGAGTGGTTTGGGAGTGGAATGCCCTGCCTGCGGCAGTTGTAGATGCGCCAAGTTTGGTGGTGTTTAAGAGGTTAGTTGATAAGTATATGAAAGAGAAGGGAATGGTTTAATTTGGAGGGGCATTGCTTTTTTACATTGGTCGGCGCAACATCGAAGGCCGAAGGGCCTGTTCTGTGCTGTAATGTTCTATGTTCTACGTTCAGGGACAATTTAGCATGGCCAATCCACCTAACCTGCACATCTTTGGACACTAAGAGACAATTTAGCATGGCCAATTCACCTAACCCACACATCTTTGGACACTAAAGGGCAATTTAGCATGGCCAATCCACCTAACCTGTTCATCTTTGGACACTAAAGGGCATTTTAGCATAGCCAATCCAGTTAACATACACACCTTTGGACACTAAGGTGCAATTTAGCATGGCCAATTTATCTAAACTGCACATTTTTGGACACTAAGGGACAATTTAGCATGGCCAATCCACCTAAACTGCACATCTTTGGACTATATGGGGCAATTTAGCATGGCCAATCCACCAAACCTGCACATCTTTGGATACTGAAGATTAGCCATGATCAAAATGAGTGGCAGAGCAGGCTCGAAGGGCCAAATGGCCTCCTCCTGCTTCTACATTTCTCTGCTCCTCAGTCCTTTTTTTGCATCCCTACCCCGCCGCCCATATCCTGCAAAACACTACCCCCCTCACCTCATCATCATTCTCTCAAGTTCCTCAAACAACAAGTTAACAGCGCCGCGGTTTAAAACCTTGGCCGCCTGTTAAACAATCTCCCGGTAATTCTGCAAAGTGTCACGCTGCTCCTGCAGTCACGTCCTCTGTCAGGTAATTTAAATTAATTGCGTTTAATCACAAGACAGCACGTGAAGGGGGCGGCGAGAAGCCCGTTGCGATCGCGGGGAAAGGTGGCCAACGGAAGGGAGAAGCTCGCGGTAATTAGAATTCACCTCGATCCAGCCTCATCATCAGCACTGACTGTGCCACAAACATTCCTGATCCCTCAGAGAATCGCGGAGAAATGAATCTAATTATCTCACCAACACAGCAGTGGCGCATAATGAGACATCCCTGCCTAACCCGTTCTACCAATTATCGAAAGCTGGCTGACACACGGCCACTGGAGGTGGCAGGAGTGTTGAACCAGAAGCCTTTCTTTTGAGTTTTAAAATTCATTCATGGCCGGGCCCTGTATTTAACGCCCATCCCTTATCCCTTGAGAAGGTGATGGTTGAGACAGCGCAGTTCCTGTGTGGTGTAGGTACACCTACAATGCTATTAGGGAGGGAGTTCCAGGACTGTGATTGGACATCAGTCAGTCCCCCTGCGTGTGGTGTAGGTACATCCACAGTGCTGTTAGGAAGGGAGTCCCAGGGTTGTGATTGGACATCAGTCAGTCCCCGTGTGTGGTGTAGGTACACCCACAGAGCTGTTAGGAAGGGAGTCCCAGGATTGTGATTGGATATCAGTCAGTCCCCCGTGTGTGGTGTAGGTACACCCACAGTGCTGTCAGAGAGAGGGAATTCCAGGATTGTGATTGGACATCAATCAGTACCCGTGTGTGTGGTGTAGATACACCCACAGTGCTGTTAGGGAGGGAGTCCCAGGATTGTGATTGGACATCAGTCAGTCTCCGTGTGTGGTGTAGGTATACCCACAGTGCTGTTAGGGAAGGAGATCCAGGATTGTGATTGGACATCAGTCAGTCCCTGTGTGTGATGTAGGTATACCCACAGTGCTGTTAGGGAAGGAGATCCAGGATTGTGATTGGACATCAGTCAGTCCCCTTGTCTGGTGTAGATACACCTACAGTGCTGTTAGGGAGGGAGATCCAGGACTGTGATTCAATATCAGTCAGTCCCTGTGTGTGCTGTAGGTGCACTTACAGTGCTGTTAGGCAAGGAGTTCCAGGATGGTGATTGAACATCAGTCAGTCCCTCGTGTATGGTGTAGGTACACCCACAGTGCTGTTAGGGAGTGAGTTCCAGGATTGTGATTGGACATCAGACAGCCCCCGTGTGTGGTGTAGGTACACCCACAGTGCTGTTAGGGAGGGAGTTCCAGGATTGTGATTGGACATCAGACAGCCCCCGTGTGTGGTGTAGGTACACCCACGGTGCTGTTAGGGAGGGAGTTCCAGGATTTTGATCCCAGCCACAGTAAAGGAATGGCCAATATATTTCCAAGTCGGAATGGTGAGTGGCTCGGAGGGGGGATCTTGCAAGTGGTGGTGTTTGTCATGTGTCTGCTGCCCCCACCCCACCCTTGTCCTTCTTTGTGGTCGAGGTGGTGGGTTTGGAAGGTGCTGTGGAAGGAGCCTTGCAGAGTCACTGCAGTGGAACGTGGCGATCTGTTTGAGTACAACTCCAACAAAACTCAAGAAGCTCGACACCATTCAGGACAAAGCAGCCCCGCTCTATCGACAGCTGACCACAAACATTCACTCACTCCACCACCAACGCACAGTGACAGCAGTGTGTACCATCTACAAGATGCGCTGCAGCGACTGGCCAAGGCTCCTTCCACAGCACCTTCCAAAATTCTTAAAAATCTCTAATAGGTCACCCTTCACTCTTCCTGACCAAGACAAAAGATGCTTTCCCTGTTCAATCTCGCCTGTTATGTGTCCAGATCACCAACAACCTGTCCTGGTCCCCCACATGTCGACACTATAGTTAAGAAAGCCCCATCAACATCTCTACTTTCTCAGAAGACTAAGGAAATTCGGCATGTCTGCTACGACTCTCACCAACTTTTACAGATGCACCATAGAAAGCATTCTTTCTGATTGTATCACAGCTTAGTATGGGATCCTGCTCTGCCCAAGACCGCAAGGAACTACAAAGGGTCGTGAATGTAGCCCAGTCCCATCACACAAACCAGCTTTCTATCCATTGACTAAGCCGCACATCTTTGGATACTAAGGGACAATTTAGCATGGCCAATCCACCCACCTAACCTGCACATCTTTGGACACTAAGGGGCAACTCAGCATGGCTAATCCACCGAACCTGCATGTCTTTGGACACTAAGGGGCAATTTAGCATGGCCAATCCACCTAACTGCACGTCTTTGGACACCACGGGGCAATTTAGCATGGCCAGTCCACCTAACCTACACATCTTTGGACACTAAGGGGCAATTTAGGATGGCCAATCTACCTAACCTACACATCTTTGGACAGTAATTGGCAATTTAGCACGGCCAATCCACCTAACCTGCACATCTTTGGACACTAAGGGACAATTTAGCATGGCCAATCCACCTAACCTACACATCTTTGGACACTAAGGGACAATTTAGCATGGCCAACCCACCTAACCTGCACATCTTTGGATACTAAACGGCAATTTAGCATAGCCAATCTGCCTAATCCGCACATCCTCGGACTGTGGGAGGAAACCGCAGCATCCGGAGGAAACCCATGCAGAGAAGGTGCAGTCTCTGCACAGACATTGACCCAAGCCGGGAATCGAACCCGGGATCCTGGCACTGTGAGCCAGAAGTGCTAACCCACTATGCCACCATGCCGGTCCACAATGTGTCTTTATTCTCCCATGCAATTATGACGATTACAGCTCAGTGCCTTTGGGGAACCAGGACTCTGTGTATGTGATCATGAGAGGGAAGTGTATGAAGTGGCACATTACGTAATGAGACAGGAATGCTTCGATCACGTGGGGCATAGCAGTGAAGGCAGACAAATGAGGTGATGATTAACTGGACAGCTGTAAATGCAATAATCACTTCAAAATAAGGAAGGGTAAAATGATTCCAATTGTATTCGAATGAGCTCTAATGAGCGTGGTTAATGGGAATGAATGTGTGAAAGGTTGGCTCCTTTCTTCCCGAAGCCTAAATCACAACCCAACAGGAGGATCAGACATTAAACATTCCACAGAGTGAGAGTCTTCACCTGTTCGAAGACTCGATAGGTCGTCAATTGGCAAGTCACGCCAAAGGCTATCCCAGATGCCCAAACCATCCATGCAGCTTCATCCATGACCTTCCCTCCATTGTCAGGACTGGTCATGCTAAATTGCTCATTAGTGTCCAAAGGATGTGCAGGTTAGGTGGATTGGCCATGCTAAATTGTCCCTTAGCATACAAAGATGTGTAGGTTATCTGGATTGGCCATCCTAAATTGTACCTTAGTGTTCAAAGCTGTGCAGGTTAGGTGAATTGGCCTTGCTAAATTGCCCTTTAGTGTCCAAAGATGTGCGGATTAGGTGGATTGGCCATGCTAAATTGACCCTCAGAGTCCAAAGACGTGCAGGTTAGGTGGATTAGCCATGCTAAATTGCCCCTTAGTGTCCAGAGATGTACAGATTAGGTGGATTGGCTATGCTAAATTGTCCCTTAATGTCCAAAGATGTGTAGGTTGGGTGGATTGGCCATGCTAAATTGCCCCTTACTGTCCAAAGATGTGCAGGTTAGTTGGTTTGGCCATGCTAAATTGACCCTCAGTGTCTAAAGATGTGCAGGTTAGGTGGATTGGCCATGCTAAATTGCCCCTTAATGTCCAAAGATGTGCAAAAAGTGACCCAAGCCAGGAATTGAACCTCAGTAGGGGGAGGCAGTGCTGACCCACGGTGCCACCATGTCGTCCCGAGTCATATCTCTTGTTCTGGAACCCTGACCTGCTTTCTTGCCACCTCCAAGCTTTGCCCGTTCTTGTAACCTGCTCACTCACTCACAAGGCCATAAGACATTGATGGCCTAATTTGGCAATTTGTCCCAATGCTGTTACATCCGAAAGTTAAAATGAGTCATTAATCATGCACGGTCTCTTAAAACAAAACCACCCGCCTGTCTCAGCAAGCATTTAAAATTACACAACTTCCTGCATCGAACCATGGCAAGGGTTTATCGCAAGACAAAATTAGACATGGAATCCTATCGCACAGAAGGAGGCCATTCGGCCTGTTGAGTCACCAACCTCAATCCCATCCAGCCATAACCCCATAATTCCACATATCTACCCACCTAGCAAAAACGGGCAATTTAGCATCGCCAATGCACCCTAACCCGCAAATCTTTGGACACTAAGGGGCAATTTAGCGAAGCCAATTCACCTAACCTCCACATCTTTGGACACTAAGGGGCAGTTTAACATGGCCAATCCACCTAACGTGCACATCTTTGGACACTAAGGGACAATTTAGCATGGCTAATCCACCTAACCTGCACATTTTTGGACACTAAAGGGCAATTTAGCATGACCAATCCACCCTAACTTGCACATCTTTGGACACTAAGGGGAAATTTGGCATGGCCAATCCACCTAACCTGCACATCTTTGGGACACTAAGGTGCAATTTAGTATGGCCAATCCATCTAACCCACACATCTTTGGACACTAAGAGGCAATTTAGCATGGCCAATCCACCTAACCTGCACATCTTTGGACACTAAGGCGCAATTTAGCACTGCCAAGCCACCTAATTTGCATGTTTTTGGACACTAAGGGGCAATTTAGCATGGCCAATCCACCTAACCTGCACATCTTTGGACACTAAGGGACAATTTAGCATGGCCAATCCACCTAACCTGCACATTTTTGGACACTATAAGGCAACTTAGCATGACCAATCCATCCTAACCTGCACATCTTTGGGACACTAAGGTGCAATTTAGCATGGCCAATCCACCTAACCTGCACATCTTTGGGACACTAAGGGTCAATTTAGCATGACTAATCTACCAAATCTGCACATCTTTGGACACTAAGAGGCAATTTAGCATGGCCAATCCATCTAACCTGCACATCTTTGGACACTAAGGTGCAATTTAGCACTGCCAAGCCACCTAATTTGCACGTTTTTGGACACTAAGGGGCAATTTAGTGTGACCAATCCCCCTAATGCATGTGTCTCTGGGGCAATTTAGCATGGCCTATCTAGCTAACCTTCACACCTTTGGACTATGGGTGGTAACTGGACCACGCAGGGGAAACTCATACATACATAGGGAGTGGTATGTTTTGTCTGTACAGTGCACAAGAAACAATATTTTCATTGTATATTAATACATATGATAATAATAAATCAAATCAAAATCAAAGTCTGCTCAGTCTCTCCTCATAAGCCAACCCTCTCAACTCCTAGTGAATCTCCTCTGCACCTCCTCCAGTGCCAATATATCCTTTCTCAAGTAAGGAGACCAAAACTGTACACAGTAACTCCAGGTGTGTCCCCACCAGCACCTTATACAACTGTAACATAATCTTGCTGTTCTTAAACTCTATCCCTCTAGCAATGAAGGACAAAATTCCATTTGCTGCGCCTGCAAACCAAACTTTTTGTGATTCATGCACAAGGACGCCCAGGTCCCTCTGCACAGCAGCGTGCTGCAATATAATAATACTCTAGGGAGGCCCCATAATCAGTCACCTAGTGTCAGAAGCAGCCATTGACTGGGCTGTTAACCTTGGCACTGTGTGATTACTGCTATCCATGAAGAACAACAAAGTTGTTAAATTCCTTTTTGCACATGAGTCTTCTGTCAATAAATTGCATCATAACATAGAACATAGAACATAGAACAATACAGCACAGAACAGGCCCTTCGGCCTTCGATGTTGTGCCGACCAAAATAAAAAGCAATGCCCCTCCAAACTAAACCATTCCCTTCTCTTCCATATACTTATCAATTAACCTCTTAAATGCCACCAAACTTGGCGCATCTACAACATCTGCAGGCAGGGCATTCCACTCCCTAATCACTCTTTGAGTAAAGAACCTACCTCTGATATCCGTCCTATAACTCATACCCCTTAATTTGAAGCTGTGTCCCCTCGTGCTAGCTTTCTCCATCCTAGGAAAAAGGCTAGCACTGTCCACCCTATCTAAACCTCTAATCATCTTATATGTTTCGATTAGGTCCCCTCTTAGCCGCCTCCTTTCTAACGAAAACAACATCAAATCCCTCAGCCTCTCTTCATAAGACCTGCCCTCCATACCAGGCAACATCCTGGTAAACATCCTCTGTACCCTCTCCAAAGCCTCCACATCTTTCTTATAATGCGGGGACCAGAACTGCACACAATACTCCAAGTGCGGCCGCACTAGAGTTTTGTACAGCTGCAACATGATGCTGCGACTCCTAAATTCAATCCCCCTACCAATACAAGCTAAGACTCCATATGCCTTCTTAACAACTTTATCCACTTGACTGCCTACTTTTAGGGATCTATTGACACATACACCAAGATCCTTCTGTTCCTCAACACTATTAAGAGCCCTACCATTAGCCCTCTACTCTACACATTTATTGTTCCTGCCAAAGTGCCTTACCTCACACTTTTCCACATTAAACTCCATTTGCCACCTCTCGGCCCATCTCTGCAACTTGTCCAAGTCCCTCTGCAAACTATAACACCCCTCTTCACTATCTACCACTCCACCGACTTTAGTGTCATCTGCAAATTTACTGATCCATCCCTCAATCCCTCATCCAGATCATTTATAAAAATTACAAACAGCAGGGGCCCCAAAACAGACCCCTGAGGCACACCACTTGTCACCGAACTCCACGATCAATATCTCCCATCAACCACCACCCTCTGTCTTCTATCTGCCAGCCAATTCCTAATCCCATTAGCTAAATCACCCTCTATTCCACACATCTGCATTTTCTGTAGAAGTCTTCCATGGGCCACCTTATCAAAAGCCTTACTAAAGTCCATATATACTACATCAACCGACTTACCCCCATCCACCTCTCTGGTCACTTTCTCAAAAAACTCAATGAGTTTAGTAAGGCATGACCTACCCTTCACGAAACCATGCTGACTATCCCCAATCAATTCATTTCTCTCTAAATAACTATAAATCCTATCCCTGATAATTCTCTCCAATACTTTGCCCACAACAGAAGTAAGACTCACTGGCCTATAATTCCCTGGAAGGTCTCTCTTCCCCTTCTTAAACAATGGGACCACATTCGCTATCCTCCAGTCCTCCGGAACCACACCCGTAACCAACGAGGACCTGAAGATCAGAGCCAGAGGCTCTGCAAACTCCTCTCTTGCCTCCCAGAGAAACCTCAAAGCATGCCTTGTTTTGCCTCGAGGTCAAGGAACAAGCCCACACAGACTGTAGCCATTGGTGGATGTTGGTTTTTTGCAGTTGTGACTGTAGTGACCGAACTACATTAAGAGTTCTGAGCTTTGACAGAGAAAAAAGACGCGATTTGCACACATAGATTCAAAGTAACACACAACAGATTTTATTGAGGACATGCTCTCTGCACTGCACCCAATGCAAAACTGAAGGTAAAGAACCCTAATGACATCGTCATCAAATCACATGATCAGTCCTTAAAGTCACCTTTTAAAAGTGCATTTATTTCCTGCCACATTAACACAGCAATGAAGTTACTGTGAAAATCCTCTAGTCGCCCACCACTCCTGTTCAGGTACACTGAATTTAGCACCTCACCAGCACATCTTTCAGACTGTGGGAGGAAACCGGAGGAAATCTGCACAGACGCAGGGAAGAACGTGCGGACTCCAAACAAACCCAAGCTGGGAATTGAACCCAGATTCCTGGCGTTGTGAGGCAGCGATGCTAACCACTATGCCACCGTGCCGCCGCACTAGCAACCCATTTCAATACGTAACATGATTCAGTTCGATATCAAACATATTTCACAGTGCGTCACATCCATTTATGTTCATTTATAACACATCCAGTCTCATATAATCAAGGCATATTTGATAAAGGTACATTCCATTCAAACGGTTGACAAGAACTGGATTCCTCCCCCCTCTCATCTTCCAAAAACACAGCCGGGGGGGGGATACTAATATTTATCGGTGGCATGAAAATGCTCCAAGCGTACAACTCCCAGCCCAACTGTGTCACCGCTTCAGCGTGTCTCCCTCCACACCGCGTGCCCAGATGCACCTTCAATCAACACACCTCCCTTGCACCCTGACTCCACAAACCTCCGCTAACAAGACGCAACGCGGGTCGACAACTGAGGAACGACTCATAAGTTCACCAAAGGGCACCTCCTGTTGAGCAGCATGCCAGTTAAAGGAGTCTGGGACGGATCTGTCGCCGCGGCAGACATTTCGGCGAGGGCAGGGGCCTCCCTCACCCCCTCCGAGGTTAGCACATCAAATCCACAGAGAAACCACACACTAGACAACCACACCCCTCCCGCCACCATTTTCCCCTCCGCAACTGTCCCCATGCATTCTTCCATCTCAGCAACACGTAGGCTAAAAGCAAAATAAAAAATGATTGATCGCGTCAAAAGAAAGGTTGATTGGGTAGGGTGTGCGGAAGTGGGAGAGGAGACCGATTGACACACTCTTAGCTCGTAGCTCCTGCTACAAGTATCAGAGGTGGGCCAAGGAGGAGGAACATGATTTGGTCACGATGGGTGAGAGAGACAGAGACAGAGAGGGAAAACAGAAAAGAGAGGAGGGAGATGGTCGGTCAAACAAAAGTAAATTAAAAAGGCCATACCTTGGCTGTTTAGCATCAGATGAGCGGGACCTTGAGAGAAAAGAAAATTAAACATAATAAAATAAAGATCAAAACTTAAGGGAGAACGACTTGTAGTATTTTTTTTGTTCTGCTTTGTCACAATCGCGGCATCCATTTGTGACAGACATCCCCAAGACGGTGGATGTCAGGGTTAAAATGAGACATTTAAGGTATTTTTTAAAAAAAAACATTCCTCGGTGCTCCCGAATGCTTTTTTTTCCCTTTTCTTAATTAAAAAAAGGTTAATGGGATAAGGCACAGAGAATGGATATTCCCAGACAGACGGGTGAGGCACTCGCGCGCGGTGAGCGGAGCTTCACTGCTGAAGCTTGGCACCACCTTTCCCAGAGGTACGGTTTACTAAACTTTACCCAGTGGTGTCACAAGTTAGGCTCACATTCACGCCGCAATGAAATTACTGTGGAAATCCCCCCCCCCTTCACCCGGAGCCGCCACAATCCGGCACCTGTCTCTGAAGTAGAGTTTAGCATGGCTAATCCACCTAACCTGCACATCTTTGGACACTAAGGGGCAATTTAGCATGGCCAATCCACCTAACCAGCATATCTGAGGACAGTAAGGAAGAGTTTAGCCTAGCCAATGAGCCTAACCCAAACATTTCTGAACATCCAGGGGCAATTTAGCAAAACCAATCCACCTAAGCTACATATCTTTAGACACTATGAAGCAATTTAGCATGGCCAATCCACCTAACCTACACATCTTTGGACACTGAGGTGCAATTTAGCATGGCCAATCCATCAAATCAGCACGTCTTTCAGACTGTGGGAGGAAACCTGAGCAGTCAGAGGATACCATGCAGACATGGGGCAGATGTGCAAAGTGCACACAAGCAGTCACCCAGGTCAAAATTGGGTCCCTGGCACTGTGAGAGAGCAGTCCTAACCACTGTGCCATCCTAAAGGAGAGGTAGACGATGAAAAAAATCAAATCATGCCTTTCTTCCAATTCATTTGTGACTTTTTGAACACTTTCCTCCGTAAACACTACTGCCTCACAGCACCATGGACCTGGGTTTGATTCCTGGCTTGGGTTACTATCTGTGTAGAAATTCCACATTCTTCCCCTAATTATGTGGGATTCTTTCAGGTGCTCTTTCCTCCCAGAGTCCAAAGATTTGCAAATTCGGGGGATTGGCCATGTTAAATTGTCCCTTAGTGTCTAAAGATGTGCAGGTTAGGTGGATTGGCCATGCTAAATTGCCTCTTAGTGTCCAAAGATGTGCAGGTTAGATGGATTGGCCATGCTAAATTGCCCCTTAGTGTCAGACGGATTAGTTGGTTAAAGAGAGGACTCGGGACTGGGTGGGATTGTTGCTGGTACAGGCTCGATGGGCCAAATGACCTCTTTCTGCACAGTAGAGATTCTGTGATTCTCTGTGATTCTAAATCTCTGCCATAACCTCACACTGTGTGTGGAATGGTCTCCATTGTCAATCGCAGGAAGTTGGTCCCCATCTCTATCATCCTCCTCCAACCTCCTTCCCTCCTCACCTCCCAGCTCCTCCTCTGGCCCTCCACCCCTCTTCCACCCCCACACATCTTGCCACCCTATCGATCTTCATGCGATGTGTTGTGGCGGGCAATGATCTCTTTCCCTAATTGTCAACAAAATAAGGGAGATAGTCATCAATTTCAGGAAACACTATCAAGGACAAACCCACTAGCCCCTCTAGTTTCACAAAGCATGTCCGCTACAACTCTCAACAACTTTTACAGATGCCCCATAGAAAGCATCCTTTCTGGTTGTATCACAGCTTGGTATGGGCTCCTGCTCTGCCCACGACCGCAAGGAACTACAAAGGGTCGTGAATGTAGCCCAGTTGCATCACACAAACCAGCCTCCCATCCATTGACTCCATCTACACTTCCCGCTGCCTCGGGAAAAACAGCCAGCATAATCAAGGGCACCCCACCCCACCCCCACCCCACCCCGGACATTCTCTCTTTCACCTTCTTCCATTGAGAAAAAGATACAAAAGTCTGAGGTCACGTACCAACTGATTCAAGAACAGCTTCTTACCTGCTGTCAGACTTTTGAATGGATCTACCTCGCATTAAGCTGATCTTTCTCTGCACCCTAGCTGTGACTGTAACACTACATTCTGCACCCTCTTCTTTCCTTCTCTATAAACAGTATGTTAGCCTGTGTAGCGTGCAAGAAACAATACTTTTCACTGTATCCCAATACATGTGACAATAATAATTCAAATTAAATATTATGCTGATCTTTCTCTACACCCTAGCTGTGACTGTACCACTACATTCTGCACCCTCACCTTTCTTTCTCTATGAACAGTATGCTTTGTCTGTGCAGCGTGCAAGAAATAATACTTTTCACTGCATCCCATTAATTGTGACAATAATAAATCAAATCAATTCAAGATTGAAGTTGCCAAATTTCAACAATCATAATCTGCTGCCAGAGGGTAGGAGTTCGATGGGGAACTGTGAGGTGTTTGTTTAATCCACAACGTTGCAAATAATCAGGTGAAGGACAAACACAGCAGACGTTGGACATTCAAAGCAAAGACGCAAAATGCAGGATATGTCCAAACACTTCCACTCAACCCCTTATTCTGACATCTATGTATCCATCTATGATAGATGTATGACATCAAATAGATGTATGACATCTATTTGAAACAAGTTCTCTGCAGTTATAAGTAACGTTGTTTGATTTCTGTTGTGGCACCCAGGATGTCTGAGATGTCCCTTTGGTCTACTGAAGTCATGCGATGGGTCTTTTCTTTAGTTTTAAACTGGGCCTAACACAATGTCCTGGAGTTTTATGGCCCTTTTGGATCATTTGGGTTTGTGACGGATTGACAGGTCCAGGCGTGGGGACAGAGAAAGGACGGGTTTGTAGCTTCAAGTTTATTAATCGCGAGTGAGGCTGACATTAACGCTGCAATGAAGTTACCGCGAAATTCCCCTTGTCGCTGCACTCGGATCAATGCAGCCTAACCAGCACTTCTTTTCAGACCTCTGTGGGAGTAAACCGGAGCACCCAGAGGAGAAACCCACACAGATACAAGGGACAAAAGGTGCAAACTCCGCACACGCAACCAAACCGGGAATCGAACCTGAGTCCCTGGCGCTGTGAGGCAGCAGTGCTAACCACTGTGCCATCCTCATGGCTACAACAATAATTTAACAAAAATAATGATAGCAACAGTGGTTTTAGAATGGTTTTGCTGGCTGACAGCTAAGCATACTGGATTTGGTCAAAGGACAAAAGGTATCAAATTTAACCACTTGTTCTTGGCAGGGAAGAGTTCTTTACAGATATTTGGAGATATTGTTTCTGTAAGTGTAGGTTATAATGGATTGGCCGTGCTGAATTATCCCCTAGTGTCCAAAGATGTGCAGGTTAGGTGGATTAGCCATGCTAAATTGCCCCTTAGTGTCCAAAATTCTGCAGATTAGGTGGATTGGCCGTGCTAAATTGCCCCTTAGTGTCCAAAATTCTGCAGGCTAGATGAATTGGCCGTGCTAAATTGTCCCTTAGTGTCCAAAGATGTGCAAGTCACATGTACTGTCCACGTTAAATTGCCACTTAGTGTCCAAAGATGTGCAAGTTAGGTGGATTGGCCATGCTAAATTGCCCCTTAGTATCCAAAATTCTGCAGGTTAGGTGAATTGGCCATACTAAATTGCCACTTAGTGTCCAAAGATTTGCAGGTTAGGTGAATTGGCCATGCTAAATTGCCCCCAGGTGTCCAAAATTCTGCAGGTTAGGTGGATTGGCCATGCTAAATTGTCCCTTAGTGTCCAAAGATGTGCAGGTTAGGTCGAGTGGCCATGCTAAATTGCCCCTTAGTGTCCAAAGATGTGCAGGTTAAATGGATTGACCATGCTAATTTGTCCCTTAGTGTCCAAAGATGTGCAGGTTAGGTGGATTGGCCATGCTAAATTTCCCCTTAACATCCTGAGTTGTGCAAGTCGGATGGATTTGCCATTGTAGACATGTTACAGGGATAGGATGGCAGAAGGGACCTGGGTAAGACGCTCTGTCAGAGAGAGTTGAGGGGCTGAATGGCCTCCTTCTGTACCGTAGGGGCTCCATGCCTTCAACTGCACCATTGCATCTTACTTGCTATCTCCCTCCATCCCTGAACTGAGTCAACTAATCATCCTATCCTCCATACATTATGGTGACCCCTCACCCCCCAACTTCTCTCTGGAAGTCGTTCAGCTGCCCTATCTGGTGTTGACCTATCTTTTCATGGATGCGGTGCACAGTATCACACATCGTGCCCGAGATCCAAACCTCAGACCCAACCATTGAAATCAGCGCATTTCTCCCCGGGACAATCTAAATGATTTTGAGAGGTAGTTTTAGAAGACAGCACAGAGATTTGACTAATCCCCCGTCTCCATGGGAGGCAGGGTAATTCTAGGGACGAGTGGCTGGGGGGGGCAGGAGCAGGGACTATAGGTACAGGAGAATATCAATTGGCGCTTCAGAATCTGTGTTAATAGACCTGGCACTAAAAATAGCTGGTATGATTACATAGCGCACCATATATCAATAGATGAAATGGAGCGGCAAAGGTAATTTGCGACAAAGCACACAGTCATCTTTCCCTGGACTCTCTCTCTTTCTCTCCCTCTGAAACCACCTTTTTCCATTGGCCCTCCCGAGATCAGAACACAGGGTATCGTGTCCGCATCTATTGGAACCCAGCACGGCAGTGAGCACTGCTGCCTCGCTGCGCCAGGTACCCCGGTTCCATTCCAGCCTCGGGTGACTTGTCTGCGTGGACTCTGCACGTTCTGTTCCCCCGTCTCTATGTAGGTTTCCTCCGGGTGCTATGGTTCACTCACACAGTCCAAAAGATGTGCAGGTTAGGTGGATTGGCTATGCTAAATTGCCCCTTAGTGTCCAAAGATGTGCAGGTTAGGGGGATTGGTCATGCTAAATTGCCCCTTAGTGTCCAAAATTGTGCGGGTTAGGGGGATTGGTCATGCTAAATTTTCCCCCCGTGTAGCTGGAGTGTGGCGACATTAAGGAACAATTTAGCATGGACAATCCTCCGAACCTCACATCTTTGGATACTAAGGGGCAATTTAGCATGGCCAATCCACCTAACCTGTACATCTTTGGACATTAAGGGACATTTAGCATGGCCAATCCACCTAACCTCATATCTTTGGACACTAAGGAACATTTAGGAAGTTACTCTCTTTGTAACTTCATTGCAGTGTTAATGTTAGCCTGCATGTGACACAAATAAATTAACTTGAAAGTTAACCATTCTTTGAATGTTCCTCTCTCCACAGATGCTTCCAGACCTGCTGAGTCTTTCCAGCATTTTCTGTTTTCCGAGCTCAAATGAGTCTGATTTCTCAGGAAAATACCAGGAATGGGTGTGTTGTCTTCTGAGGAAATGTCTTTTTGGAGAGGTTAGGTTTGAACTCGCTGGTGTGTAGAAGATGGAGGGTGGAGAATTTAAGATCCTGAGAGGAATCTGGAGGAGGTGGATTAGAGAAGATGTGTCCTCTTGTGAGAGAATCTAGACCAGGTGGGACGAGTGGGTTTATCCACCGTCAAAAAATTAGTGCTGGTCCATTTCATACGGAGATACTGAATCATAGAAACCCTACACTGCAGCGAGAGGCCATTCAGCCCATTGAGCTTGCACTGACTCACACAAAGAGCATCCCACCCAAACCCTATCTCGCTTAAAATATGTATTTACCCTCCTCATCCCTCTGACACTCAAGGCAATTTAGCATCGCCACTCTACCCAACCTACACATCTCTGGAGACAGAGGGACAATTTAGCATGGACAATCTCCCTAACCTGCACATCTTTGGACACTAAGGGACAATTTAGCATGGACAATCTCCCTAACCTACACATCTTTGGACACTAAGGGACAATTTAACATGGCCAATCCACCTAAACTAAACATCTTTGGACACTAAGGGACAATTTAACATGGTCAATCCACCTAACCTGCACATCTTTGGACACTAAGGGACAATTTAGCATGGACAATCCACCTAACCTACACATCTTTGAACACTAAGGGGACAATTTAGCATGGCCAATCCCCCAACCTACACATCTTTGAACACTAAGGGGACAATTTAGCATGGACAATCCCCCTAACCTGCACATCTTTGGACATTAAGGAACAATTTAGCATGGACAATCCTCTGAACCTCACATCTTTGGATACTAAGGGGCAATTTAGCGTGGCCAATCCACCTAACCTGCACATCTTTGGACACTAAGGGACAATTTAGCATGGCCAATCCACCTAACCTGTACATCTTTGGACATTAAGGGACAATTTAGCATGGACAATCCTCCTAACCTGCACATCTTTGCACACTAAGGAACATTTAGCATGGCCAATCCACCTAACCTCATATCTTTGGACACTAAGGAACAATTTAGCATGGACGATCTCCCTAACCTCACATCTTTGTACACTAAGGAATAATTTAGCATGGACAATCCCCCTAACCTCATAACTTTGGACATTAAGGAACAATTTAGCATGGACGATCTCCCTAACCTCACATCTTTGTACACTAAGGGACAATTTAGCACGGCCAATCCCCCAAACACGCACATCTTTGGATACTAAGGGGCAATTTAGCATGGACAGTCCTCCTAACCTGCACATCTTTGGACACAAGGGACAATTTAGCATGGCCAATCCACCTAACCTGCACATCTTTGGACACTAAGGGACAATTTAGCATGGCCAATCCACCTAACCTGTACATCTTTGGACACTAAGGGACAATTTAGCATGGCCAATCCACCTAACCTGCACACCCTCCTTCTGCACTGGCATTGAAAGAATGAGTTTAATCAGTGGTGTTGGCTGAGGATGAGGAGGCAGGAGGGACAGCGCACTGAGACAGGACTTACACACTAAGCCTATTATTCTTTCAGAGTGTCACCATTGTCTTCAGATTACGATTAAAAGTCTTATTTTTTTCCCCCGCTTGATCCATAGCCGATTATAACATTGTGGAGAAAATGAGAAATGACTCGGAATTCTAAACCTCCCAGGCTTCAGGGAACAATATATATTAATCACATTTCACAATGAATGTATTTAGTGTTGCACAACATGGAGAGAGGCTTATTTAATTATGTGAGTGCAGGAACAGAGCAAGCCGAGTGAAGTGACTTAGCAAAACCCTCGTGGGAACTTCGGATTGTAAAACGCAGGAGGAGACCATTCAGCCCAACTGCTGACGGCATCAGAACTTTGAAAGAGCGACCAGTATGCAAAGATGTGCAGGTTAGTTGGATTGGCCATGCTAAATTGTCCCTTAGTGTCCAAAGATGTGCTGGTTAGGTGGATTGGCCATGCTAAATTGTCCCTTAGTGTCCAAAGATGTGCAGGTTAGGTGGATTGGCCATGCTAAATTGCCCTTAGTGTCCAAAGATGTGCAGGTAGGGATGGCATGTAAATGGCCCTTAGTGTCCAAAGATGTGCAGGTTAGTGGATTGGCCATACTAAATTGCCCCTTAGTGTCCAAAGATGTGCAGGTTAGGTGGATTGGCCATACTAAATGCCTTAGTGTCCAAAGATGTGCAGGTTAGGGTGGATGGCCATGCTAAATTTGCCCTTAGTGTCCAAAGATGTGCAGGTTAGGTGGATGGCCATACTAAATTGCCCCTTAGTGTCCAAAGATGTGCAGGTTAGGTGGATTGGCCATGCTAAATTGCCTCTTAGTGTCCAAAGATGTGCAGGTTAGGGTGGATTGGCCATACTAAATTGCCCCTTAGTGTCCAAAGATGTGCAGGTTAGGTGGATTGGCCATGCTAAATTGCCCCTTAGTGTCCAAAGATGTGCAGGTTAGGGTGGATTGGCCATACTAAATTGCCCCTTAGTGTCCAAAGATGTGCAGGTTAGGTGGATTGGCCATGCTAAATTGCTCCTTAGTGTCCAAATATGTGCTGGTTAGGTGGATTGGCCATGCTAAATTGGCCCTTAGCGTGACTAGTGGTGTTCCTCAGGGATCAGTGTTGGGTGTTTTGCTGTTTGTAATATATAGAAATGATTTGGAGGAAAATGTAACTGGTTTGATTAGTAAATTTGTGGATGACACAAAGGTTGATGGATTTGCGGACAGTGATGAGGACCATCAGAGGATAGCAGGATGTAGATCGTTGAGAGGCTTGGGCAGAGAGATGGAAGATGGAGTTTAATCCTGATAGATATAAGATAATGTATTTTGGAAGGTCTAATACAGTTAGGAAATATACAATAAACGGCAGAACTATTAACAGGACTGAAAGACAGAGGGATCTGAGTGTATAGGTGCACAGGTCACTGAAAGTGGAAACGCAGGTGGAGAAGGTAGTCAAGAAGGTGTACGGCATGCTTGCCTTCATTGGCCAGGCATTGAGTTTAAAAATTGGCAAGTCATGTTGCAGCTTTACAGAACCTTAGTTAGGCCGCATTTGGAATATAGTGCTCAATTCTGGTCGCCACACTACCAGAAGTTTATGGAGGCTTGGGACAGGGTATAGAAAAGATTTACCAGGATGTTGCCCTGGTATGGAGGGCATTAGCTATGAGGAGAGGTTAGAGAAACTTGGTTTGTTGTCACTGGAGCAATGGAGATTGAGGGATTGCCCTGTTAGAAGTCTACAAGATTGCGAGGGGCATGGACAGAGTGGATAATCAGAAGCTTTTTCCCAGGGTGGAAGAGTCAATTACTAAAGGGGGGGGGGGCATAGGTTTAAGGTGCGAGGGGCAAGGTTTAAAGGAGATGTACGAGGCAGTTCTTTTGACACAGAGGGTGGTGGGTGACTGGAATTCGCTGCTGGGGGAGGTAGTGGAAGCGGATAAGATAGTGAGTTTTAAGGGACGTCTTGACAAATACATGAATAGGATGGGAATAGAGGGATACGGTCCCCGGAAGGGTAGGGGGTCAGAAGGGCAGCATGATCGGTAGAGGCTTGGAGGGGCCGAATGGCCTGTTCCTATGCTATAATTTTCTTTGTTTTTTGTTTTCCTCAATCCCCCCGACACTAAGATCCTCTCTGTGATCCGTGAAGACCTTCTTGATCCCTTGCTCTTTGTCAATAAAACATGCTGGTTAGGTGGATGGGTCACGCTAAGTTCTCCAAATAGGTGCCGGAGTGCAGCAACCAGGGGGGAATCTTCACAGTAACTTCATCGCAATCCTAGTCGTGATTCTAATTTAAAAAAAACTTAACGTTCAACGTATTCAAATCTAAACCCTCTGAAATGGAGCGAGTGAGGTTCAAGAGGTTGGGGGGTGGGTGCCAATTTGGAAAGGGGCAACAAACGGCTGGGTCACATCCCAAGAACAAATCAACCGGAAAGATAGAACGGATGGTTTCCGAGGGTTCGATTCTGACTCCGGGCTCTAAGGGAGGAAGCACGTTCTTCCTTCAAGCACTGTACATCCATTATTGAACACTTAGTGCTCCACGGGAGTGCTTTATTTTCCGACAAGAAGAGAAAAGGCAGTATAAAACATTCTCTAATGAAGAACTGTTCGCCGTTGCCGCTGTTGACATGGTAACACCTTCCCTGAGTTGAGGGAACCTTCCCAGGCACAAGCCGGTGAGCGAAATCCGGCAGTTCAGGTTTTGCAGAATTAATCTACGAAAAAGTGCAATTTTGGTCCCGCTTCTAAATCACAATTTGCCAAAAAAAAAATGTTGCTAAACCCCCCACGTCAATTGGAATCTTCTGGGGCACGAACTGATTTGAATAATGTCGGGGGCACTTCATGGGTACTGGGTGAACTACACAACCATCCATTCGAGGGATTTTGGGGCATCGCAGACCACGTCCAGTGTTTAATCCCCCATTCCTAATTCCCCCCATTGAGAATTTGCCATCTTGAACTTGCTGCAGCCTCCATGTGTGGTGTAGGTACACCCACAGTGCTGTTAGGGAGGGAGTTCCAGGATTGTGATTGGACATCAGTCAGTCCCCCATGTGTGTGGTGTAGGTACACCCACAGTGCTGTTAGGGAGGGAGTTCTAGGATTGTGGTTGGACATCAGTCAGTCCCCGTGTGTAGTGTAGGTACACCCACAGTGCTGTTAGGGAGGGATTTAGAGAACAAGGCAACTTGCTATAAGGTTGTTAAGTCGATAAGGTTGTTAAGAAGGCATACAGAGTCTTAGCTTTTATTGGTAGGGGGATTGAATTTAGGAGCCGCAACGTCATGTTGCAACTGTACAAAACTCTAGTGCGGCCGCACTTGGAGTATTGTGTGCAGTTCTGGTCCCCGCATTATAAGAAAGATGTGGAGGCATTGGAGAGGGTACAAAGAAGGTTTACCAGGATGTTGCCTGGTATGGAAGGCAGGTCTTATGAAGAGAGGCTGAGGGATTTGAGGTTGTTTTCATTAGAAAGAAGGCGGCTAAGGGGAGACCTTATTGAAACATATAAGATGATTAGAGGTTTAGATAGGGTGGACAGTGATAGCCTTTTTCCAAGGATGGAGAAAGCTAGCACGAGGGGACATAGCTTTAAATTAAGGGGTGGTAGTTATAGGACGGATGTCAGAGGTAGTTCTTTACCCAGAGGGTGGTAAGGGTATGGAATGCCCTGCCTGCTGCAGTTGTAGATGCGCCAAGTTTGGTGGCATTTAAGACGTTAGTAGGTAAGTTTATGGATGAAAAGGGAGTGGTTTAGGTTAGAGGGTCACTGCTTGTTCCTAATTGGTCGGCGCAACATCGAGGGCCGAAGGGCCTGTTCTGAGCTGTAATGTTCTATGTTCTATAGTCTAAGTTCTATGCTATCTCACTGAGATGAAGGAGGGTCACATATGGGGCCCACTCAATAGAATAGGTTATCCATCACTGCCCTCAGTGGCACTGTGGGTCAGCACTGCTGCTTAACAGCACCAAGGAGCCAGGTTCAAATGAAGAAATGTCTCCCCAGCTCAGTTCCAAAATGGCCAACTCCCTCTCCAAGTGAAAGAATGTCTCCTCATCTCAGTCCCAAAATTACTGACTCCCTCCCTGGGTGAAGAAATGTCTCTCCATCTCAGTCCAAAATGGCCCACTCCCTCCATGGCTGAAAAAAATGTCACCTTATCACAGACCCAAAATGGCCGATACCCTCCCCGGGTGAAGAAATGTCTCCTCACCCCAGTCCCAAAATGGCCGACTCCCTCCCCGGGTGAAGAAATGTCTCCTCACCCCAGTCCCAAAATGGCCGACTCCCTCCCCAGGTAAAGAAATGCCTCCTCATCCCAGTCCCAAAATGGCTGACTAAAAATGGCCGATCCCTCTCCCTGAGACCGGGCCATGCCCCTCCCCCACTCTCCAACCAAAGGGGTATCAAAGCCTCATGAAAGAACTGTTTACTGTTGAACAAGACGGGGGGGGGGGGGGGGGGGGGGTGGAACACAAGGCTCGGTTCCATCCACCTCTCCTTGCGGCCTGGAATCAGGAACCCGTCTCTACTGCAACCCTAGTTCAGTGCGGGATGGACGGGGTTGGGGGAGGCGGCGGGTTGGGGGAGGCGGCGGGTTGGGGGAGACGGCGGGATGGGGGGTAGGGGGTATGGAGGGGGACCCATCTCTATGGTAACCCTAGCTCAGAGTGAGGCAGGGTAGGGGAGGCGGGGGGGAGGAACCTTTCTCTACAGTAACCCTAGCTCAGTGTGGGGCAGAGTGAGGAGACAGGGGCTGTCTGAGGGTGCTCTCCGTAACCGTGGGCCCAACCATTTCTCAGCCTGCTTGTGTTATTTGCACTTTGTCTGTCTTTTTTTAACTCCACCCCTACCCCCCGCCGAGGTTTTAAGAAATTCGCCATCAGCCGATCAGAAATAAATGCTTCATGTTTTCCTCGATTAAGCTCCGGGATGTAAAGAGGGGCCTAAATTGTGCGCAGTAATGTACACAGCACACACCAGGCTGCACAATTTTGATTCTCATTGTTGTCTCTGACTCTTCCACAAATGCAGGCATTTGCTCCTAATGTCCCAATCCTTGAGATCGCTTGCAATCTAGCCTCCGAGCCCTCCAAACATCCCTGAGATACAGGTTAGCAAACAGTTTTTCGGTTGAGTACAGATGATATCCTTCTTTCCCCTGCAAGCTCTCGGGACACTCAGTCCATGCGAATCAGCTTAGATTCCCTCCCCCCAGCACCCCCGCCACTCAGGTTAGCACTGCTGCCTCACGGCTCCAGGGACCCGGGTTCGATCGGAGCTCGGGTCACTGGCTGTGTGGAGTCTGCACGGGTTTTCCTCCAGGTGCGCCGGTTCCCACCCACAGCTCCGAAAGACGTGCTGGATAGGCGCTAAATTCTCCCTCAGGTGTAACCCGAAACAAGCGCCGGATTTTCACAGTAACTTCGTTGTGGTGTTCATGTAAAGCCACCTGTCTCACTAATAAACAAACTTTAAACTTGCGTAGTCATCGCTCCCAAGACCCCGATCAACTGGCACATCACGGTGGCAGTTAACGTTAATGTTACCACTGCTACCCTGTAGCACCAGGGACCTGCGTTCCACTTCCGGCTTGGGTCACAGTCTGTGTGGAATCTGCACATTCTCCCCATGTCTGTGTGGGTTTCGTCTGGGTGCTCTGATTTCCTTCCATACTCCAAAGATTTGCGGGTAAGTGGATTGGCCGTGCTAAACTGCCCCTTAGTGTCCAAAGATGTGCAGGTTAGGGGGACTGGCCGTGCTAAATTGCCCCTCAGTGTCTCAAGATGTATGGGTTAAGTGGATTGGCCACGCTAAATTGCTCCTTAGTGTGTAAAGATGTGCAGGTTAGGTGGATTGGCCGTGCAAAATTCTCTTTCAATGTACTCAAACAGGTGCTGGAGTATAGCAACAAGGGGATTTTCACAGCAACTTCATTGCAGTGTTAACATAAGCCTTACTTGTGAGACTAATATATAACACTAAACTAACTAACTAACTAGTGTGGTGACCAGAACTGCATGCTCCAAATGCGGTCGAACCAAGGTTTTATAACGCTGCAACATGAACTCCCAACTCTTGTACTCAATGCCCTGGCCGATGAAGGCAAGCATGCCGTGCGCCTTCTTAACCACCTTGGCCACCTGTGTTGCCCCTATCCCTTCATCCCCAGGCCCACTCTGTGCCCCAGTGTGAGGGCACGGGAATCCCTACTGCGCGGAGGAAGGTCATTTGGCCCACCGGGTCTCCCTGACAACAGGTGGAGGGACAGTGTTCCCAGTGCGACGGAAGGTTGGGGTAACAGTGTGGGAACAGATTGAATGCGCGTGCCAGGGGCTATCAGACACACGGTGGGGAGAACGTGCAGAGTTCACACAGCCAGTCGCCCAAGCCGGGAGTCGAACCCGGGTCCCTGGCGCTGTGAGGCAGCAGCGCCAACTCACTGTGCCACCACGCTGCCCCACAGAATGGGGGTGCGCAGAGAGCAGATCGAAGTCTGTGGAGGGAGGAGGGATGATTGGGAAGCGAGTGGAAAGTTAGCTGAGAGGGGAAAGGAATTCCTACCTTTTTAACCCTTCCTGCAGCTGCGACGTGTTTGTCGATTAGCTGAGTCGGGAAGTCAGCCATTGGTGAGTAATAGGGACACTTTTGCTGAAACTGTACAGGTGAGGAAATGTAGCACATTCACTAAACAGATGCTCCATTGCGTGGTGAGCTGGTGCGGTGACAATAATCTCTCCCTCAGTGTCAACCAAACCTAGGAGATTGTCATCAATTTCAGGAAGCGTAAAGGAGAACACGCCCCCTGTCTACATCAATGAAGTAGAAAGTATCGAGAGCTTCAGGTTTTTATGTGTCCAGATCACCAACAACCTATCCTGGTCCCCGCTGTGCTGACACTATAGTTAAGAAAGCCCCACCGACGCCTCTACTTTCTCAGAACACTAAGGAAATTTGGCATGTCCGCTACGACTCTCACCAACTTTTACCATAGAAAGCATCCTTTCTGGTTGTATCACAGCTTGGTCTGGGCTCCTGCTCTGCCCAAGACCGCAATTAACTACAAAAGGGTCGTGAACGTAGCCCAATCCCATCACACAAACCAGCCTCCCATCCATTGATTCTGTCTACACTTCCTGTTGCCACAGGAAATAAACAGCCAGCATAATCAAGGATCCCACGCACCTAATGTTAGCTTTGGCAGTGTCCCTATTCCATCTAAACTAAGAAAAATCTAAAATAATCCCTTTCACCAGACATTCTCTCTTCCACCTTCTTCCATCAGGAAAAGGACACAAAAGTCTGAGGTCACGTACCGACCAACTCAAGGACAGTTTCCTCCCTGCTGCCATCAGACTTTTGAATGGTACTACCTTATATTCTCTACACACTCACTGTGACTGCAACGCTACATTCTGCACCCTCTCCTTTCTCTCTCCCTTATGTACTCTATGAATGGTATGCTTTGTCTGCAGAGTGCACAAGAAACAATACCTATCTCTGTATCCCAATACACATGATAATAATAAATCAAATCAAATATTAAGCTGATCTTTCTCTATACCCTAGCTGTGACTGTAACACTACATTCTGCACCCTCACTTTTCTTTCTCTATGAAAGGTATGTTTTATCCGTATAGTGTGCAAGATATAATACTTTTCACTGATTCCCAATATGTGTGACAATAATAAATCCAATCAAAATTAAGTTGATCTTTCTCTACACCCTAACTGTGACTATAACACTACGTTCTGCACCCTCTGCTTTTCTTGACTATGAACAGTATGCTTTGTCTGCATAGCACACAAGAAACAATATTTTCACAATATCCCAGTACATGTAACAATAATAAATCAAATCAAATATTAAGTTGATCTTTCTCTACACCCTCGCTGTGACTGTAACACTACATTCTGCACCCTCACCTTTCTTTCCGTATGAACAGTATGCTTTGTATAGCATGCAAGAAACAATACTTTTCACTGTATCCCAACACATACGACAATAGTAAATCAAATCAAATATTAAGTTGATCTTTACGTGCTAGCTGTGACTGTAACATTACATTCTGCACCGTCTCCTTTCCTTCTCTATGAGCAGTATGCTTTGTCTGCATAGCGCACAAAAAAAACAATACTTTTCACTGTATCCCAATACATGTGACAATAGTAAATCAAATCAAATATTAAGCTGATCTTTCTCTATACCCCTCGCTGTGACTGTAACACTACATCCTGCACCCTCACTTTTCCTTCTCTATGAATGGTATGCTGTAAACCACGCATGAAACAATACTTTTCACTGCATTCCAGTACATGTGACAATAATAAATCAAATCAAATATTAAAGATGGCTGGAGAGGTGATGTGTTGCAGCTGGAGTATGTGTGTCCATCCAAAAACGGAATGGACTTTTTGGATACGAAGGTGCAATTTAGCATGTGGGTGTAAATCAACATTGGCTATCTTATTTAACAATACAAGTCAGACATTCTTTACTTTCTAGAAGAACAGTATTCCTGTAGAATAGTACATGGAGTTCCTTAACATAAAGATATCCCAGGAATGAGTGACATTCCCCATTTCACTTTTTCCCGAGCCAGCGCACAACACATCATCCATTATTAAGCAAAGGAAGACATGCATACAGTTAGATGAGAGATACAGGGGGGATTTTGACACCATCCAGGACAAAGCAGCCCCGCTCGATCGACACGCTAACCCCAAACATTCACTCCCTCCACCACCAACGCACAGTGACAGCAGTGTGTACCATCTACAAGACGCACTGCAGCCACTCGCCAAGGCTCCTTCCACAGCACCTTCCAAACCTGCCACCCCTAACACCTAGAAAGACAAGGTGGGGCAGACACACAGGGAACACCACCACCTGCAAGTCCACCATCCTTGGCAATATATCCTGCCTATTTCGGGAACATCAGTGAACGGAATGGACTTTTTTGACATCAATGGATCATAGCTGTCACGGTTACCGCGACTGAGACCAGAAAATTGCAACATAGAATATAGGTGCAGGAGTAAGTCATTTGGACACTAAGGCACAATTTAACATGGTCAATCCACCTAACCTACACATCTTTGGACACTAAGGGGCAATTTAGCATGGCCAATCCACCTAACTTGTATATCTTTAGACACTAAGGAGCAATTTAGCATGGTCAATCCACTTAACCTGTACACCTTTGGATATGAAGGGGCAATTTAGCATGGCCAATCCACCTAATCTGCACATCTCTGGACACAAAGGAGCAATTTAGCATGGCCAATCCACCTAACCTGCACACCTAGGACACTAAAAGGCAATTTAGCATGGTCAATCCACCTAACTCACACATCTTTGGACACTAAGAGGCAATTTAGCATGGTCAATCCATCTAACCTGCACATCTTTGGACACTAACAGGCAATGAGGCATGGCCAATCCACTTAACCTGCACACCTTTGGACACTAAGGGGCAATTTGGCATGGTCAATCCACCTAACTCACACATCTTTAGACACTAGGAGGCAATTTAGAATGGCCAATCCACCTAATCTGCACATCTCTGGACACTAAGGAGAAATTTGGCATGGTCAATCCACTTAACCCATACATCTTTGGATGCTAAGAGGCAATTTAGCAAGCGTTTGACAAGGTTCCCCATGGTAGGCTGATAAAAAAGGTGAAGGCTTATGGGATACAGGGCCAGGTACGTAGATGGGTTGAGAACTGGCTTGGGAGGAGGAGACAGTGGGTATTAGTGGAAGGCTCTTTTTCCAACTGGAGGTCAGTCACTAGTGGTGTGCCACAGGGCTCAGTACTAGGACCTCTTCTATTTGTGATTTATATAAATGACTTGGAAGAGGGGGTAGGTGGTGTGATCAGCAAATTTGCTGATGACACTAAGATACTTGGATTGGCGGGGACTGAGGAGCAGTGCCAGGCAATACAACAGGACATTGATAGGCTGGTAGATTGGGCAGATAGATGGCAAATGGAATTTAATCCGGATAAATGCGAGGTGATGCATTTTGGCTGGAATAATGTAGAGGGGAGTTATAGGATAAAAGGTAAAACTATCCGGAGTATAGAGACGCAGAGAGACCTGGGGGTGCAGGTTCACAAGTCTCTGAAGGTGTCAGTACAGGTGGAAAAGGTGATAAAGAAAGCGTATGGTATGTTAGCCTTCATAGGAAGGGGTATAGAATACAAGAGTAGGAGTTTGATGTTGCAAGTGTATAGAACGTTGGTTAGGCCTCACTTGGAGTACTGCGTCCAGTTCTGGTCGCCGTACTACCGGAAGGATGTGGAGTCCCTGGAGAGTGCAGAGGAGATTTACCAGGATGCTGCCTGGTATGGAAGGGCTGTCTTACGAGGAAAGGTTGAACGTACTGGGGTTGTTTTCCCTTGAAAGACGTCGGCTGAGAGGGAATCTATTAGAGGTATATAAGATTATGAGGGGTATAGATAGAGTAAATGGTGGTAAGCTTTTTCCACCATTAGATTCGGATAGAACGAGGGGTCACGGCCTTAGGGTGAGGGGGGCTATGTATAAGACTAATATTAGAGGGCATTTTTTCACACAAAGGGTAGTGGGGGTGTGGAATGCACTACCGAGTAAGGTGGTGGGAGCAGGCACGCTAGGGTTGTTTAAGGGTCTCTTGGACAGCCACATGAGCGGTCTGCAGATAGAGGGATATAGGAGGACTGTTTAAATACTTTAATTATTTCCACAGGCTATTTGGTCCACCTTGTTGACCAACAAGGTGCATGCATTCGGCAGGTCGTGCGAGGGCTGCTCCTAGAGGTTACTTCAGGAGTGGCCTAGTGTTTCAAGTCGTTAGTGTATGCTGAAACTGGACCATCATATGGGCAACATGACAGCTCAGAGACTATCGCTGTTGCTGTGCAGACACATGGATTTGGGCCTGTGTCTGCGGGAGTTTGCACGTCATCCCCGTGGTTGCGTGGGTTTTCTCCAGGTGCTCCGGTTTCCTCCCACATCCCAAAAATGTGCTCTTAGGCTGATTGGGTAACAAATTGTCCCTATATTGGTCTCTATATGTCAGTAAGACGTTAGGATGGCGGCGCGGGCTCGTTGGGCCGAAGGGCCTGTTTCCCGTGCTGTGCTGTTCTTTGTTCTTTGTTCTAACAGGCAATGAGGCATGGCCAATCCACCTAACCTGCACACCTTTGGACACTAAGGAACAATTTAGCATGGCCAATCCCCCTAACCTGCATATCTTTGGACACTAAGAGGCAATTTAGCATGGCCAATCCACCTAACCTGCAGACCTTTGGACACTAAGGAGCAATTTAGCATGGTCAATCCACCTAACCTGTACACCTTTGGATACGAAGGGGCAATTTAGCATGGCCAATCCACCTAATCTGCACATCTCTGGGCACTAAGGAGCAATTTAGCATGGCCAATCCATCTAGCCTGCACATCTTTGGACACTAAGGAGCAATTTAGCATGGCCAATCCACCTAACCTGCACACCTAGGACACTAAGAGGCAATTTAGCATGGCCAATCCACCTAACTCACACATCTTTGGACACTAAGAGGCAATTTAGCATGGCCAATCCACCTAACCTGCACATCTTTGGACACTAACAGGCAATGAGACATGGCCAATCCACCTAACTTGCACACCTTTGGACACTAAGGAACAATTTAGCATGGTCAATCCCCCTAACCTGCATATCTTTGGACACTAAGAGGCAATTTAGCATGGCCAATCCACCTAACCTGCACACCTTTGGACACTAAGGGGCAATTTAGCATGGTCAATCCACCTAACCCGCACATCTTTGGACACTAAGGAACAATTTAGCATGGTCAATCCACCTAACCTGCACATCTTTGGACACTAACAGGCAATGAGGCACGGCCAATCCACTTAACCTGCACACCTTTGGACACTAAGGGGCAATTTGGCATGGTCAATCCACCTAACTCGCACATCTTTAGACACTAGGATGCAATTTAGTATGGCCAATCCACCTAATCTGCACATCTCTGGACACTAAGGAGAAATTTGGCATGGTCAATCCACTTAACCCGTACATCTTTGGATGCTAAGAGGCAATTTAGCATGGCCAGTCAACCTAACCTGCCCATTTTTGGACTGTGAGAGGAAACCGGAGCACCCAGAGAAAACCCACGCAGACACGGGGAGAATGTGCAGACTCTGCACAGACAATGAACCCGAGCCGGGAATCGAACCTGTGCCACCGTGCCGCAGGTTATTGTCTCGATGCCAAAAATCAACGGAGAGAGGGGAGAAAACAGCCACGGTTTGGATAAAAATGCACCAGCCGTGATGCGTAAGGTTGTAGATGAGACTAAAATGTTGCTGACAGTGAGGAAGGTTCTCAAACACTGCGGGATCTCGATCAGTTGGGGAAGCGGGCCGAGAAATGGTGAACGGTGTGAGGCAGGACCGGTAGGATTTTAGGGAGTACCGTGGAATAGAGGGACCTTGGAGTTGAGGTGCCTGATTCTCCTAAGATAGAGTCACAAGTAGACAGGGGCAGTGAAGAAAGCTTCAGGCATGCTAGCCAGGACATTCAGTACAGAAGTTGGGGAGTTGTGCTGCAGTTGTACAAGACATTGATGAGGCCGCACCCGGAGCATCGTGTTCAGTTTTGGTCACCTTGCTATCGCAATGATGTTATTAAACTGGAGAAGGTGCAAAAGAGATTTACAAGGATGTTGCCAGGACACAAGGGATTGATTTTTAGGGAGAGACTGGACAGGCTAGAACATTTTTCTCTGGAGAATGAAGGGTGATCTTATGGAGGCGTAAAAGACCTTGAGAGGTATGGAGAGGGGAAATGCACTCAGTCCTTTTTTCCCAGGGTTGGGGAATCGAGTACTGGGGGGCTTGGGTTGAAGTTAAGAGGGAAAAACATTAATGGAAACCTGAGGAGCAACTTTTTTATACAGAAATTGGTACGTGGTATATACTCATTGGAGTTTAGAAGGACAAGGGAGGGGATCTTACTGAAACTCACAGGATACTGCGAGGCCCTGGATAGAGTGGACATGGAGAGGATGTAGTAGGAAAAACTGGAACCACAACCTCAGGCTGAAAGGACAATCCTTCAAAACAGAGATTGGAGGAATTTCTTCAGCCGGAGAGTGGGGAATCTGTGGAACTCTTTGCTGCAGCGGAGGTCGGGTCATTGAAGACAGAGATAGATAGGTTCTTGATTAATAAGGGGATCAGGGGAAAAGGCAGAAGATGAGAAAAATATCAGCCATGATTGAATGGGGGGTAGCAGACTTGATGGGCCGAGTGGCCTAATTTCTATATGGTCTTGCAGAATGAGCAACCAGAAGAAGTGGTTGAGGCGGAGACATTGACAACAGCATTTGGACAGATACGTGCATCGGCAATAGGGATATGGGCAAATTGGGGTTAAATTAGACAGCCATTTTGGCTAGCATGGACCAGGCTGGGCCGAAAGGCCTGCCTCCGTGCCATAGATTCGATGATCTGGGAGAAGCTTAGGAAGAAGACTTGGAAGGCAGACGAGGGGAAATGAAACCAGACTAAAACACGTACGTCTTTGACAGATTACGGGCAAGTGCGCAAGAGGGATTCACCCTTACAAAAGACAAACTTCCTTTGTGCTCACCTTCCTCCCGCGTGTTCTGTAATAACACACTGCTTACCCAGTAATCATGTTAGCTACTTTTTAGTGCCAGAAGCTATTAATAACACATTCCTCTCCTTTCAATCCCAGTTGACGCATCTCCCTCTCGCACCCACTGGCTGAACATGAACCTCCGCCATCCCACATAAAACATCTTCCTCCATTAGTAGTCCCGAGGGGAGCACTGGCTTGTCATCAGTTATCCATTCAGAATAATTCTCCCTGCTGATAACTGCCCTCCAGGCCCTCGTATCCGGCTCATTATTAATTGGACTGAACGGCACGGAGTCTACAAGCGAGGGATCAGCAGCCAGTTCATCTCAGCAGCCTAGCCCACCAACAATCAGGTGGCTGCCTTGCAGCTACAGAACCAGAATTGACTTCCCTCCCTCCCAATCTTTCCCTCCACTTATTTATGCGCACTCGGAGTCACCAGTACGCACTCAAGGTGGCCATCCGTGTCTGCCCAAGCTCTCAAGCCAGCTCACTATTCGGAGAGGTAGCCCTTATAAAATCAGTGATCCAGAGACCTCCCAACCACCCCCACCTCCCGGCACCCCACCCTCCCCTCCCCTGACCTCAGGCTTTGGGAAGGACAATAGGTTGGAACCCACCGCGGGCAACTGGTGGAATTTAAATTCGATTAATAAAAATCTGGTATTATAGAGCCAGTTTCAGTCATGGGATAACTGCTACAACTATCGTTGATTGTTGTAAAATAGAAACCTACTTGATTCACTAATATTCCCCCCAGTTTAGGGAAGGAAATCTGTCGTTCTTACCTGGTCTGGTCTACATGTGACTCCAGACCCTCCCCTGCCCCCAACACACACGCACGCACGCACGCACGCACACACACACGCACACGCGCACACGCACACACACGTACGTGCACACACATACATACACACATATGCAAGCACAAATGCACTTACACACATACACATGCATACACATGCACATACGCACGCATAAACGCACAAACGCACACACACACACGCACAAACGCATGCACACACATATGCGTGCACAAATGCATGCACACACACTCACGCATACACATATGTACACACACGCACACGCACACACACACACGCACAAACGCGTACACACACACATACCTCCCACGAATGTGGTCCGCCCTTAACTATCCCACTCTTAACTATCCCACTGCACAAATCTTGTGCAGTAAATTTCCTGAACTCAGGAAGGTCGCTAACCATCACTGACTTCAGGTTGGATGGTGATGGAGGCGAAGCATTAAGTCATGTCCAATCAGAGAGTTTTGTTCTCGCACAAGGGGATAAAAGAGATATATTTCCTCACACAGCTCACACGGTGGGTAGCCCACTCAACAAGGCTTGATATGGATCATAACACCATAAGACCTTAACATATAGGAGTAGATTTAGGCCATTCGGCCCATCGGGTTTGCTCTGCCATGGTTGATAAGCTTCCCAAACCCCATTCTCCCGCCTTTTCCCCGTACCTCTGACCCCGCCATCAATCAGGAAACTATCTATCTCTGTCTCCAATACACTCAATGACCCGGCCTCCTCTGTGACAACAAATTCCACAGATTCACCCCCACCCTAAATTGCGCCTTAGTGTCCAAAGATGTGTAGGTTAGGTGGATTGGCGATGCTAAATTGCCCCTCAGTGTCCAAAGATGTGTAGGTTAGGTGGATTGGCTGTGCTAAATTGCCCCTCGGTGTCCAAAGATGTGCAGGTTAGGTGGATTGGCCATGCTAAATTGCCCCTTGGTGGACAAAGGTGTGCAGGTTAGGTGGATTGGCCATGCTAAATTGCCCCTTAGTGTCCAAAGATGTGTAGATTAGGTGGATTGGCAATGTTAAATTGCTCCTTAGTGTCCAAAGGTGTGCAGGTTAGGTGGATTGGCTGTGCTAAATTGCCCCTCGGTGTCCAAAGATGTGCAGGTTAGGGTGGATTGGCCATGCTAAATTGCCCCTCGGTGTCCAAAGATGTGCAGGTTAGGTGGATTGGCCATGCTAAATTTCCCCTTGGTGTTCAAAGATGAACAGGTTAGGTGGAATGGCCATGCTAAATTGCCCCTGAGTGTTAGGGGAATTAATAGGGTAGGGATGTTGGGGTTAAGGGGATTAGGGCTTGGATGGGAGTGCAGTCAGTGCAAGCTCGATGGGCCAAACAGCCTCATTCTGTGCTGCTTCGATTCTCCTTCGTTCTGCTGACATTGGAGGGGTTGTGGGGGGTGGGGGGGGAGAATATTGCTGTCGCGCCAGCTCCCCAGACCCCGGAGTGCCTGTAAAAATTGGACCCTGTTGTTGAGCTCTCTCAGAACAACTTGTCAGAGAGTCTTCTGAATGTCAACCCTTTGCTGAGGTAGTAATGCTGAACGGTTCAAAATATTAAAAAAATGCCTTTCCAACTCACAGCCTGGGCCTATCTTGCGGATAAATCTCTCACTAATCCGCTCTCCTCTTCCCCTAAGAGATGGCCATTTGCACGTCGCAGCTTCTGTTAAGTGGCAGTCGGTTCAAGCAAGTTCTTTTGCAATCCCACCCTCCCCGCCACCACCAACCTTCTCCCCCCCCCCCCCCCCCCCCCCCCCCCCCCCCCCCCCCCAAACCACCTCCACCCCCAAACCCTTTCTATTCCCGCATCGGATCAGAAATAATCAAAATTCCGTCTCCGTCTCTGGTTGCCAGGCAACGGCCCTGGAGATTCTTGGAGCGTGACAGAAGCCATCTTTCAGCCAGATTCGCTTGCCTTGCCAGAGACTAAGCTCGAAGCAGGGCAGGAAGTCGAACCCCCCTCCTCCAAACTTCCTGCCTTCCTATCCCGCTTGGGCGGAACCTCCCTGCTACCATTCTGAAGCCTCGACCTCCCCCCTCACTCCCTCTCCCCTTAACCCTCATGCCCACTTCTGCATGGCCACCCCAATCCACTCCACCCCGACCCCCACATCCCTCGCCATTCTGCAACCATCCTCCCTCACAAGGAAAGTCCACGATGAGGGAATTAAGGATTCTGGGGAGAAAGCGGGAAAGTGGAACTATCAGATAAGCCACGATCTTATTGAATGGCTGAACAGGCTCGAAGGGGCGAGATGGGCCTACTCCTGCCCCTATTTCTTACGTTCTTAGGCTTTTATAACCGGTTACCTGTAACAGGTACCTGTCTCCCATTCCTCCCCCTCCCTCCTGACCCCCGACACTCTCTCCATGATGGTTACCACACACGCCAACATCCATCGCAGAATATTGTTGGGTATCAACCTTGCTTTGCAAGCCCCCATCGAGCCTGGGGCATGGGTTCATTTGTCAATCATAAATTCTCTGCAGTGCAGAAGAGGCCATTCGGTCCAATGAGCCTGTGCCCACAACATTCTAACCCAGATCCTATCCCCGTCAAATTCCACTAATAAACCCTACTGACAAGAAGTGACAATTTATCATGGCCAATCCACCTAACCTGAACATCTTTGGACACTAAGGGACAATTTAGCATGGCCAATCCACCTAACCTACACATCTTTGGACACAAAGGGGCAATTTAGCATGGCCAATTCACCTAACCTGCACATCTTTGGACACAAAGGGGCAATTTAACATGGACAATCCACCTAACCTGCACATCTTTGGACACTAAGGGACAATTTAGCATGGCCAATTCACCTAACCTGCACATCTTTGGACATTAAGGGACAATTTAGCATGGCCAATCCACCTAACCTGCACTTCTTTGGACACAAAGGGGCAATTTAGCATGGCCAATCCACCTAATTTGCACATCTTTGGACACAAAGGGACAATCTATCTAATCTGCACACCTTTGGACACTAAGGGACAATTTAGCATGGCCAATCCATCTAACCTGCACATCTTTTGACACTAAGAGGCAATTTAGCACAGACAATCTACCTCTCCTGCACATCTTTTGCACTGTGGAAGGAAATCCAAGCATCCAGAATAAATCCACTCAGACACAGGGAGAAAATACAAGCTCCACACAGACAGGGACCTACATCAGGAATTGAACCGGGGTTCCTGATGTTATAAGGCAACAGTGCTGGATCTGGAACATGGAACTCAATCCCACAGGGAGTGGGGGAGAACATGGGACTCGCTCCCACGGGAAGTGGGGGAGAATGTGGGACTTGCTCCAACGGGAGAATGGGCGAGAATGTGGGACTCGCTCCCACGGAGAGTGGGGGGAGAATGTGGGACTCGCTCCCACGGGGAGTGGGGGAGAATGTGGAACTCACTCCCACGGGGGGAGTGGGGGAGAATGTGGGGCTCACTCCCACAGGGAGTGGGGAGAATGTGGGACTCACTCCCACAGGGGAGTGAGGGAGAATGTGAGTTGAGAGTCAACCATATTGCCATTGCTCTGGAGTCACATGTAGGCCAGACCGGGGTAAGAATGGCAGATTTCCTTCCCTAAAGGGAACCAAATGGGTTTTTCCCGACAATGGGTCATCAGTAGATTCTTAATCCCAGATGTTTTTAATGAATTCAAATTCCACTATCTGCCATGACGGGATTTGAACCCGGGTCCTCCAGAACATTAGCTGAGCTTCTGGATTAATAGTCTAGTGATAATACCATTGGGCTATCGCTGAATAGGAAGGCGATGGGTATGATGGGGAGATGGAGAGGCAGAGAGTGGGAGCAGGTTAGGTGCGGGATAGGGATGCCAGCACAGGGAATAGGGGCCAAATGGCCTGAATCTGTGCCGTAAATACCAAACGCTTAAGCTGCGATATTCCTTCACCTTGCCCTGATACAGAGAGTGTTTCCGAAAATGGAATGTTTGACAGGCTGAGATAATGGGAAGTCGCAAATGTGAACTTACATCGCGGTGGGAGCAAGAAGGTAAAGAGATGAAAATCTTGCCTTCGCTTTTAAACACAGCCTGTTCTTGGCATGTTAGCCCTCCCCCACCGCCTCACCTTTGACCACCCTAACTGCACCCCCCCACCCTTTTCCCACAGTTGGAATTCCCTAATGACAATACTTTCCTATCTAATCGGTACAGGTCTGTGTGGTAAAGCAAATCTTATCAAACGTTAACGTGGACTATCTGGGGAAGAGCATGGACAAAGAGAGATAAGAGTCAGAAGCTCTCCAGCAGAATACAAAAACGCATCGCCTCCTCCCCACCTCCCCAACGTTCCAGATGCTCCATTTCAAGGATCCCACACACCCCGGACATTCTCTCTTCCGCCTTCTCCCGTCAGAAGAAAAAGTCTGAGGTCATATACCAATCGACTCAAGAACAGCTTCTTTCTTGCTGCTGTCAGACTTTTGAATGGATCTACCTCGCATTAAGTTGATCTTTCTCTGCACCCTAGCTGTGACTGTAACACTACATTCTGCACCCTCTCCTTTCCTTCTCTATGAATGGTATGCTTTGTCTGTGTAGTGCACAAGAAACAATACTTTTCACTGTATCCCAGTACGTGACAATAATAAATCAAATCAAATATTAAGCTGATCTTTCTCTACACCCTAGCTGTGACTGTAACACTACATTTTGCACCTTCCCCTTTCCCTCTCCCCCATGTACTCTATGAACGGTATGCTTTGTCCATATAATGCGCAAGGACAATACTTTTCTCTATATTCCAGAACATGTGACAATAATAAATCAAATCAAATATTAAGCTGGTCTTTCTCTACACCCTAGCTGTGACTGTAACACTACATTCTGCACCATTTCTTTCTCTATGAATGGTATGCTTTGTCTGTATAGTGCGCAAGAAACAATACTTTTCACTGTATCGCAGTACATGTGACAACAATAAATCAAATCCAATGTTAAGTTGATCTTTCTCTACACTCTAGCTGTGACTGTAACACTACATTCTGCAACCTCCCCTTTCCCTCTCCCCCATGTACTCTATGAACGGTATGCTTTGTCTGTATAGCACATTAGAAACAATACTTTTCCTAGTACATATGACAATAATAAATCAAATCAAATATTAAGCTGATCTTTCTCTACACCCTCGCTGTGATTGTAACACTATATTCTGCACTTTCTCCTTTCCTTCTCTATGAATGATATGTCTGCATAGTGTACAAGAAACAATACTTTTCACTGTATCCCAATACATGTGTCAAACCAAATCAAATCCAATCATCATTGACCTCGTGTAGCATCACAGCAGATGCGGAGGGGTACTCAGTCTTCACTGGTCGGTATGTCTCTGATGAGTGGAGTGTGATGCTGGATAGTTGCAATGACTAAGCAATGACTGCTAGTCCATAAGATTGTAAGATAATAGAGCACAATTAGGCCATTAGGCCCATTGAGACTGTTCTGCCATTCGATCGTGACTGATATGCCCCTCATCCCCATTTTCCTGCCTCCTCCTCGTAACCCTTCACCCCATTCCCAATTAAAAATCTGTCCAACTCCTCCTTAAATTTACTCATTGTCCTGGCTTCCACTGCACTCTGGAGGGGAGCGAATCCCACAGATTCATAACGCCTTTGGGAGAAGTAGTTTCCGTTCCAACTCTGTCTTAAATTTTATCCTAAAACTACGACCTCTCGTCCTAGAATGTCCCACAATAGGATGCGCCCGCTCCACGTCTACTTTATCCCAGACCTTTTACCATCTTGTAGACCTCACTCTGATCTCCCCTCAGTTCAGAGAGTGCGGGCCTAAACTGTTCAATCTCTCTTCATACGACAAACCTCTCGTCTCTGGAACCAATCTAGTGAACCTCCTCTGAATTGTCTCCAATGCCACTATATCCTCCCTCAAATAAGAGGACCAAAACTGGACTCTTGTACACTTCAAGTAATTTGACAAGGAGGGATATGCTATGCAAGGTGTGACTTTCCAAAGAGCAAAAGGACCTTGGTGTGTTTGCCCAAGAAATCTTTGAAGGTGGAAAAGCCGCTTAATAGGCTGGTGAAAAAGGCACACTGGTCTATATCAATTGGGGTATAGATTACAAAAGCAGAGAGGTCATGATGGAGTTGAGTCGAGCTTCGGTGAGGCCACAGCTGGAACACTGTGCTCCAACTATGCCATAGTTCCTATGGCAACTATGGTTGCCATAGGAAGGATTTGATCGCACTAGAGTGGGGGTCGCAGAGGAGATTCACTGGGTCACTGCCTGGGATGGAGCGTTTAAGTTACGAAGAGAGGTTGGATAAGACTTGGGTTGTTTTCCCTGGGGCAGAGAAGGCTCAGGGCGTGATCTGATCGAGGGGTGCAAGATTACAAGGGCACAGACAGAATGAATAAGGAGCAGCTCTCCCCCCTCAATTGGAGGGTCAGTTACAAAGCGACACAAGTTAAAAGTGAGGGGAGGGAGGTTTAGAGGGAATTTGAGGAAAATCTTTTCTCAAAGATGTCAAAGGCATGCGGGTTAGGCGGATTGGCCATGCTTAACTGCTCCTCAGTGTCCAAAGATGTGCAGGTTAGGTGGATTGGCCATGCTAAATTGCCCCTTTGTACAAAGATGTGCAGGTTAGGTGGATTGGCCATGCTAAATTGCCTCCTAGTGTTCAAAGATGTACAGGTTAGGTGGATTGGCCGTGCTAAATTGCCCCTTAGTGTCCAAAGATGTGCAGGTTAGGTGAATTGGCCATGCTAAATTGTCCCTCAGTGTCCAAAGACGTGCAGGTTAGGTGGATTGGCCATGCTAAACTGCCCCTTAGTGTCAAAGATGTGCAGGTTAGGTGAATTGGCCATGCTAAATTGCCCCTTAGTGTCCAAAGATGTGCAGGTTAGGTGATTGGCCATGCTAAATGCCCCTTTGTACAAAGATGTGCAGGTTAGGTGGATTGGCCATGCTAAATTGCCTCTAGTGTTCAAAGATGTACAGGTTAGGTGGATTGGCCGTGCTAATGTCCCTTAGTGTCCAAAGATGTGCAGGTTAGGTGGATTGGCCATGCTAAACTGCCCCTTAGTGTCCAAAGATGTGCAGGTTAGGGAATTGGCCATGCTAATTGCTTAGTGTCCAAAGATGTGCAGGTTAGTGGATTGGCCATGCTAAATTGCCCCTTGTACAAAGATGTGCAGGTTAGGGATTGGCCATGCTAAATTGCCCCTTAGTGTCCAAAGATGTGCAGGTTAGGTGGATGGCCATGCTAAATTGCCTCCTAGTGTTCAAAGATGTACAGGTTAGGTGGATTGGCCGTGCTAAATTGCCCCTTAGTGTCCAAAGATGTGCAGGTTAGGTGAATGCCATGCTAAATTGTCCCTCAGTGTCCAAGACGTGCAGGTTAGGTGGATTGGCCATGCTAAACTGCCCCTTAGTGTCCAAAGATGTGTGGGTTAGGTGGATTGGCCGTGCTAAATTGCCCCTTTTTGTCCAAAGATGTGCAGGTTAGGGGATTGGCCATGCTAAATTGGCCCTTAGTATCCATTGATATGCAGGTTAGGGGGATTGGCCATGCTAAATTGCCCCTTAGTGTTCAAAGCTGTGCAGGTTAGGGGGATTGGCCATGTTAAATTGCTCCTTAGCATCCAAAGATGTGCAGGTTAGGTGGATTGGCATTGCTAAATTGCCCCTTAGTGTCCAAAGCTGTACTGGTTGGGTGGTTAGCAGGGTAAATACAAGGGCTACAGGGATAAGGCCTGGGTGGGATGCACAGTCAGTGTCGGTGTCAACTTAAGGGGCCAAATGGCCTCCTTCTGCACTGTAGAGAATCTATGACTCCTCAGCTCCCCACACCCCCCTACCCCAACTGAGTAAAGATTCAACTCCAGCACAACAAAAAAAATGTTCCTGGAGTGTGTCATTGAGGGCAGGGCTGGAGATTCTCCAGGAAGAACACAGGGGGGCGGGATTATCCAGTCCGATTCCGGGACCATGGATGTGGAATCCTCTCCCCAATTCCGAAGTGACCGTTCATGCGTTCTGTCAACTTTCTTCCCTCCGGGCGCCTGCCAACATCTCCCAGAGATGGGACGGTGACACGGGAATCTGAAAATCCTGCCCTCCCAGTAAGAAGTCTCATAATACCAGGTTAAAGTCCAACCAGTTTATTTGATAGTAATCCCACAAGCTTTCAGAAGCGATGTTCCTTCGTTAAGTGTGTGGAAAGTTCTGATCAGAGAAGGAGTGTGCCTTTACTGTGTACAGTTCTGGTCACCCTTTTATAGAAAGGATATTATTTTACAGAAAGAGCGCAGAAAAGTATCGAGTATAAAAGTTGGAGTGTCACGATAAGCTTATATAAGGCATTGGTGAGGCCGAATTTAGAGTATTGCGCACAATTGTGGTCACCTAGTTACAGGAAGGATGTAAAGAAGGTTGAAAGAGAAGGTTCTCAAGGATGTTGCCAGGATTTGAGAAGCTGAGAGAGAGAGAGACTGAATAGGTTAGGACTTTATTCCCTGGAGCGTAGAAGAATGAGGGGGAGATTTGATAGAGGTGCATAAGTCGAGATGGGTATAGATAGAGTGAATGCAAGCAGGCTTTTTTCCACTGAGGCTAGGGGAGAAAAAAAACAAGAGGGCATGGGTTAAGGGTGAAAAGAGAAAAGTTTAAAGAGAATATTAGGGGGGAGCTTCTTCACGCAGAGTGTAGAATGAGCTGCCGGATAAAGTGGTAAATGCGGGGTCACTTTTAAGAAAAACTTGGATGGGTTCATGGATGAGAGGGGTGTGAAGGGATATGGTCCAGATGCAGGTCTGTGGGACTAGGCAAAAAATGGTTCGGCCAAAAGGCCTGTTACTGAGCTTTAATTTTCTGTGGTCCACAAAGATTTACTGGATACACGTGATGGGTCGTGAGAGGGCTGCTCTTGGATTTTTCAAGAGTATCCTAATGCTTCACATCGTTAGTATACGCTTGACCTGGACCATTTGATGGGCAACACGACAGCTCAGTGACTATCGCTGTGCTGTGCAGATACATGGATTTGGGCCTGTGTCTGCGTGGGACTTTGCGCACTCTCCCGTGCTTGCATGGGTTTTCTCCGGGTGCTCCGGCTTCCTCCCACATCCCAAAGATATGCTCTTAGGCTAATTGGCAGAACAGATTCTCCCTAAATTGTCTCAAATTTGGTTTCAATCCATAGATCTATAAACATAGACAGGGATCACGGGTAGAAGTGGGAACATCGGGATGATGGCGCAGGCTGGTTGGGCCGAAGGGCCTGTTTCCCATGCTGTTTTGTTCTTTGTTCTTTGGATGCTACCGGGACTTGATGGTTTGAGTTATAAGGAGAGGCTGGATAGACTGGGACTTTTTTTTTTCTCCTGGAGTGCAGGAGGCTAAGGGATGATCTTATGGAGGTCTATAAAATAATGAGGGGCTCAGATCAGCTAGACATCTTTTTCCAAAGGCAGGGGAGTGTAAAACTAGAGGGCATAGGTTTAAGATGAGGGGGGAGAGATACAAAAGAGTCCAGAGGGGGCAATTTGTTTCACACAGAGGATGGTGAGTGTCTGGAATGAGCTGCCAGAGGTAGTAGTAGAGGCGGGTACAATTTTGTCTTTTAAAAAGCATTTACATGGGTAGGATGGGTATAGAGGGATATGGGCCAAATGCAGGCAGTTGGGACTAACTGAGTGGGTTAAAAAAAAAGGGGCAGCATAGACAAGTTGGGCCGAAGGGCCTGTTTCCATGCTGTAAACCTCTGTGACTGTGAGGACTGAGTTGAGGACGAATTCCTTCACCGGGAGAGCAGTGGAATTCACTCCTGTGGAAAAGCCAAAACGTTGTGTGATTTCCAGGAAGGAATTATAGAATCATAGAAAAACTACGGCACAAACAGGCCCTTCGGCCCTCAAATTGCACCAACGATATCCTTACTTACTAGGCTTCTATATAACTCTCAATGCCATTAAATCCCTTGTACTCATCCAGAAGTCTCTTAAAAGATCCTATCAAAGTTACCTCCACCACCACCGCCGATTCCACTCACTCACCACCCTCTGAGTGAAAAACTTACCCCCTGACATCTCATCCGTACCTGCTCCCCAGCGCCTTAAACCTGTGTCCTCTCATAGCGCCTGGGGAAAAGACTCACTCTTGGGAGCCAAAGGGATCAATGGATATGGGGGTAAGGGGGGAAATCAGGATATTGAATTTGATGATCAAAATGAATGGCGAAACAGGACTGGAAGGACCTAATGGCCTCCTCTTGCTTCTACTTTCTGCGTTTCAATGTTTATATCTCCCTCCTGCAGCCAAACGGGCCATCTACGAGTGATGTTTTGTAAAGCATTCTGGGACAATTGGGCAAGACATTAAATAGACAGGTTAAAGACAGGCAAACAGGCTGCAAACCCTGGCCAGTGAATGAACGGGATATGGGCCGTCTCCAGGATGAAAGGGACTTTCTGGCTGTGTGCCAGACATAGGGGCAGGTGAATCCTTATCGAGGAGGGAGGTAGGTGACCTGTGTGCCTCCAACACCACCAGACATGGGCGCTTGAGGGGGTACACCCAGAGATCGGTGAGGTAACACCTAATTGATCAGGGGGATCATGCTCCAACCCATTGATTGGCAATGACCAAAGAGGGGTGTGAAACCCAACAGGGGTATAAAGGGTACTGCGCAACCAGGAATCTCTCTCTCTCTCCGACCCCACGAACGACAGATAGCCACACCTGAGAAGAAAGGAAGGAAGATCAGAACCACACCAGACCAAAGGACCAGGCTACGCAGACGATCACCAAGGCCAGCACACAGATTAAGGTCAATATCTGCTTTGGTACTTGCCGTAGAACATTACAGCGCAGTATGGACCCTTCGGCCCTCAATCTTGCGCCGACCAATCTGATGACCCTCTAACCTAAACTATTCCAAATGTTATCCTACCCACTGACCATTTGAACGCCCTTAAAGTTGGCGAGTCCACAACTGCTGCAGGCAGGGCATTCCACGCCCTCTGAGTAAAGAACCTACCTCCGACATCCATCCTATAATCACCACCCCTTAATTTTAAAACTATGCCCCCTCGTGTTAGCCATCACCATCCGAGGAAAAAGGCTCTCACTGTCCACCCTATCTAATCCTCTTGTACGCCTCAATTAAGTCACCTCTTTCTTCTCTCTAATGAAAATAACCTCAAGTCCCTCACCCTTTCCTCATAAGACCTTCCCACCATACCAGGCAAATTCCTGGTAAACCTCCTCTGCACCCTTCCCAATGTCTTCTTATAATGCAGCGACCAGAACAGTACGCAATACTCAGCCGCACCAGAGTTTTGTACAGTTGCAACATGACCTCACGGCTCTGAAATTCAATCCCTCTACCAATAAAAGTTAACACACCGCTACGCCTTCTTAACAACCTTATCAACCTGGGTGCCAACTTCCAGGGAGCTACGCACACGTACACCGAGATCTCTCTGCTCATCGACACCGCTAAGAGTCCTTACTTCTGTAAGAGTACAGAATACCAGAGTATTCTGTACTCCTGTTATTCTTACCAAAGTGAATCGCCTTACACTGTTCCGCACTAAACTTCATTTGCTGCCTCTCGGCCCAGCTCTGCAGCTTGTCAGTCACACAAAATCAAGTCAAGCTCTTGCGTTGCACTTGAGTTCTAGTATTTTCCTGTAAGATAACTTACGGTTGGCCGGGTGGCTGATTATTGATTTTGTGGGTTTAAATAAATATCTAACAAGATGTCTACTTGTAGTTATTGGTCCACTGTCTAAGGATTAAAAGAGGCAGATACAACGCCGCTGTTGATAGTGATAACACAAGAGGGAAGGGGTTAGGTAGCTAACGGGGCGAACATTGCTAATCGCAGGCGCTTTACTCTTTCGAAGAGAATTTAAAAGCCCCTGCTTTAAGCCATTCTCCTCTCTTCATGCAAACAACTCAAGCCAAGTCTTATTATTTAATTTAACAAGGCATTTGAACATTAACGGGAAATCATCGCAGATTCCGGGAGAGGCGGGAGAACGCATAGGGAATTCCCCCACGCCCACCCTCCCCCCCAACCAGACGGTGTCAGTGGGGCAAGGGGTAAAGCTGTCATTTCGGGTCCATGACCCTTCGCTACAGCACAGTTTCTCACTCCCCGCCACCCGACCCGCCAGGGAATATTCCCGATTTTATCCGCTGGTTCCAAATGTCCTCCCTACTGGGGTGGGGTCTAACGGTTCCCTGGGGCTGGGAGGACCTCTCCATGGGAGGTGATCTGTCTCCCAGAGCGAGGTAAAGGAAGGTGGGGACAGGCACCCTTTCTGAAAACCCCAGGAGTCGGCAACACAATCTAGTCACTCCCGCAATGTTTCAGCAAGGGATAGGGGGCAGCACGGTTCCCTGAGACTTTGCGGATGCAGGCAAACTGGTGACTTGCAGATGTGTACTAAGACAATAACCTACAAACGTTCCTGAGAGAGTCAAAGATATGTATGTGTGTGTGTGTGTGTTGTGTTGGTGAGTGTGTGAGCGTGTGTAAAGTGTGTGAGCATGTGTGAAGTGTGTGTGTGAGTGTGTGTGTACGTGTATGTGTGTGTGAGTGTATGTACGTGTATGTGTGTGTGTGTATGAGAGAGTGTATGTGTGTATGAGAGAGTGTATGTGTGTATGAGAGAGTGTATGTGTGTGTGTGTGTGTGTGTATGTATGAGAGTGTGTGTGTGTATGAGAGAGTGCATGTGTGTGTGTGTATGAGAGTGTGTGTGTGTGTATGAGAGAGTGCATGTGTGTGTGTAAGTGTGTTTGTGAGTGTGAGCGCGTGTGTGTGTCTGTGAAGTGTCTGTGTATGAGAGAAAGAGAGAGAGAGAGAGTGTGTGTGTGTGTGTGAGAGAGAGTATGTGTGTGTGTGTGTGAGAGAGTGTGTCTGTGTATGTATGAGTGAGTGTGTGGATGCGTAAGTGTGTATGTGTGTCTGTGTGTGAGTGAGAGTGTGTGTGTCTCTGTGTGTGAGTGAGAGAGAGAGTGTATGTGTGTCTGTGTATGGGAGAAAGAGAGAGAGAGTATGGGTGTGTGTGTGTGTGTGTGTGTGTGTGTGAGAGAGAGAGAGAGAGAGTGTGTGTGTGTGTGGTCTCTTCTCTGTCACACCGTCCTACCAGCGTGCGATCATATACCAAGTCACGGGACTCAGGTGTGGGGGAAGATCACTCTGCGATATCTACACGGATACAGGTTTATTTGCACAAGTGAGAGGCATTTTGACAAGTAATGAAATATTGAGGCCTTCGAAATCCCACCGCTCTGAGATTTCAGACAGTAGAACCTCCTTGCAATTAAGCAGAGGACACAATCTTCAGCTACAACAAAAAGAAACAGGGACAGAGTGAATGAGTTACTCACCTTCAATCAAGTGGTCTTCTGCTGGTCGATAGGGAGGCAGAGACAGAGGGGTGGTGGGGGGAGGGGAGGAAAGAAGAAGATAGCAATTAGACACAGCAAGGCAACAACAGTGTCAGCAATTGCACACCCAAACACTCCAGATTTCACATTGCACGCACACAAATTTTAACACATTTAATTCAGACATGGGAACCTCTGGCTGGACCCAGTATCTATCCCCTATCCCTAATTACCCCTCCTTGAGAAGGTGGTGGGTGAACCGCAAACCTGAACCCATTACTGTCCCCGTGTGTAGTGTAGGTACACCCACAGTGCTGTTAGGGAGGGAGCTCCAGGATTGTGATTGGACATCAGTCAGCCCCCCGCATGTGGTGTAGGTACACCCACAGTGCTGTTAGGGAGGCAGCTCCAGGATTGTGATTGGATATTAGTCAGTCTCCCGTGTGTGGTGTAGTCACACCCACAGTGCTGTTAGGGAGGGAGTTCCAGGATTGTGATTGGACATCAGTCAGTCCCTCGTGTGTGTGGTGTAGGTACACCCACAGTGCTGTTAGGGAGGAAGTTTTCTTTTTCCATTTGTGGGAAAGGGGTTCGCTGGCTGGGCCAGCATTTATTGCCCATTCCTAGTTGCCCCTTGGAAGGCAGTTGAGTGTCAACCACATTGCTGTGGCTCTGGAATCACATATATGCCAGATCGGGGTAAGGATGGCAGATATCCTTCCCCAAAGGGAACCAAATGGATTTTTCCCACAAAAGGTCATCAGTAGATTCTTAATTCCAGGTTTCTTTTATTGAATTCAAATTCCATCATCTGCCGTGGCAGGATTTGAATCCGGGTCCCCCAGAACATTAACTGAGTTTCTGGATTAATAGTCTCAGCGATAATACCACTAGGCCATCATCTCCTCATAATTCTGTGCACCTCAATTGTGTCCCCCCTTCTCTGCTTAAAAGAAAAAAATCCCAGTGAACCAGATTCTCCTTTGTTGGAATATTATTGTCACATGTCACAATACAGTGAAAAGTATTGTTTCTTGTGCACTCTACAGACAAAGCATATAATTCATAGAGAAAGCAAAGAGAGGGTGCAGGATATATTGTTAAAGTCCCAACTAGGGTGTAGAGAAAGATCAGCTTAATATTTGATTTGATTTACTGTTGTCACATGTATTGGGATACAGTGAAAAGTATTGTTTCTTGCGCGCTGCACAGACAGAACATTCTGCTCATAGAGAATGAAAGGAGAGGGTGCAGAATATGGGGTGGTGGGAATCTGGGACTCACTGCCTGAGGCGAGAGAGCTCACATAATTGCGATGAGCCCCACAGGGCTATGGACCGAGTGCTGAGAAATGGGGATTGGGATAGGGTTGGGCTAGCACAGTGTCGATGGGCCGAAGGAGCCTCTTGCTGTGCGGTCGAGCCCGTCTGACTGTTATGGATTTTTAAGGTTTTCTGCCTGAACCCAGAGTGGTGTGTGTGCCAAAACAGTGTCCGTCCTCCGCGTGTCCTTGGCAAACTATCGATCCACACTGTTCAATAGTGAAATATTAAATGGCCAAAGCAGCAAATATTTTGACACAGCCTTTACTATAATTCCCTTTGGCTCCCTCTTGGGTTACCCAGGATGCCGGAATGCCGATCGAACCCAGATCCCAAACAAAGAGGAGGGCAGGAGGACTCAGCAAAACAGGGAAGGGGGGTGCTGCTGTAGCTGGAGGGAGGTCATTTACCACCCCCCCCACGGATCGATCCCTCACTTGGAGGGACGATCAGAGGCGGGCAAGTTCGACTGAATTTGGCTGGTAATTCCCCAGCCTACGTTGGGTGGTGGGTGGGATGGGGTGGGATGGGGTGGGACAGGGTGTGGGAACCCAGTGTCAGGGAGTGCGGGTCCAAAAAGAGTGGGCTCAAAAGGCCAACTCTGTCACTCTCTCTCTTTCTCTCTCTGCCTCTCTCTTTCTGTTTCTCTCTTTCTCTCTCTCTCTGTCTCTCTCTCTCTCTGCCTCTTCTCGCTATATCACTCTCTCCCTCTCTTTCTGTTTCGGTCTCTCTTTGTCTCTCTCTCTCTGTCTCTGTCATTCTCTGTCTCTCTCTCTGTCTGTCTGTCTCTCTCTCTCTTTCTGTCTCTCCCTGCCTGTCTCTCTCTGTTTTCTTTCCCTCTATCTTTCTCTCTCTTTCTCACGATGTCTCTCTCTCTGTCTCTCTCTCTCTCTCTCTTCCTCTTTCTCTCTCTGTCTCTGATGAGATCCCATCCTCCCTCGGGATAGATTTGCCCGGATAACTGGAGATCGATAAGTTCCGATTGTTTGCATTTCTATAGCGCCTCCCACAGACTCACATCATCCTCAAACTCCATCACGACCGAGGAGGCGGTGGGGGGGGTTCTTTGTGAAACACAAACAGCGAGGAGGGGAGGAGAGCGCCAATCCAGGCACAGCAAGATCCCACACGAGAGCAGGAGGGAGAGGCGGTGGTGTACTGGGATTGGCACTGGGCTAGCAATCCAGTTGAGCCAGGTTATCAGTCTGGGGTCCAGTGTGGTTCAGGCAGAATGGGCAGACAAATCAATGGCAGGTGCAGCGTCACCCGGTCAAATAGCAACACAGAAACTAGAAGCAGGAGAAGGACATTCGGCCCTTCCAGCCCTGCTCCGCCATTCATTTTGATCATGGCTGATCATCAATATCCTGATCTCTCCTTCCCCCCCCATATCCCCCGATCCCTTTTAGCCCCAAGGGCGATATCTAATTCCTTCCTGAAATCACACAATGTTTTGGCCTTTCTGTGGGAGTGAATCCCACTGCTCTCTGGAATTCACTCCCACAGAAAGTAGTTGGGGCCAAAAGGTTAGGTGATTCCAGGAAGGAATTAGGTATCGGTCTTGGGGAGGTGGGGGCTAAAGCGATGCGGGAAGAGAGGTGTGGGGTGGGGGAAAGGAATCAGGATATTGAATTCAACCGAACCGGCACGTCTTTAGAGTGTGGGAGGAAACCGGACGAATCACCGCAGACACATGCACACAGACCCAGGTAAAGGAATTGAACCCGGGTCCCCAGCGCAGGGAGGTAGCAGCGCTAACTTTCTGTGCCACCCAATTCATAGACTGTCCCCCCTCAGCTCCGGACTTCCCCAACAATCAGAAGCAATTGGGTGGCACTGCTGCTTCCCAGCTCCAGGATCCCTGGTTCGATTCCCGGCTCAGGGTCGCTGTTTGTGTGGAGTTTGTACATTCTCCTCGTGTCTGCGTGGGTTTCCTCCGGGTGCTCCGGTTTCCTCCCACAGTCCAAAGATGTGCGGGTTAGGTCGATTAGCCGTGCTAAAATTGCCCCTTAGTGTCCCAGGATGCGTAGGTTAGAGGGATTAGTGGGTATAATATGTAGGGATACGGGGGTAGGGCCTGGGTGGGATTGTGCAGACTCGATAGGCCGAAGGGCCTCTTTCTGCACTGTAAGGTTTCTGTGACAATCTTCCCGCATCCCAGCGCCACCAGGATTTTATACTTTGATTTGATTACTTTGATTTGTTATTGTCACATGTATTGGGATACAGTGAAAAATATTGTTTCTTGCGCACTATACAGACAAAGCATACCATTCATAGAGAAGGAAAGGAGAGGGTGCAGAATGTAGTGTTACAGTCCACAGGTAGGGTGTAGAGAAAGATCAACTTAATATTTGATTTGATTTATTATTGTCACACGTATTAGGATACAATGAAAAATATTGTTTCTTGCACGCTGTATTGACAAAAGATACCGGTCATAGACAAGGAAAAGAGAGGGTGCAGAATGTAGTGTTACAGTCACAGGTAGGGTGCAGAGAAAGATCAGCTTAATATTTGATTTGATTTATTATTGTCACATGTACTGGGATACAGTGAAAAATAATGTCTCTTGTGCGCTAAACAAAGCATACTGTTCATAGAGAAGGAAAGGAGAATGTAGTGTTACAGTCGCAGGTAGGGGTGCAGAGAAAGATCAGCTCAATGGGAGGTAGGTCCATTCAAAAGTCTGACAGCAGCAGGGAAAAAGCTGTTCTTGAGTCGGTCGGTACGTGACCTCAGACTTTTGTATCTTTTTCCCGATGGAAGACAGAATGTCCGGAGATGCCATTAACGTCCCATTAAGACGTTAGGACGGCGGCGCGGGCTCGTTGGGCCGAAGGGCCTGTTTCCCGTGCTGTGTTGTTCTTTGTTGTTCTTTGTATGCGTTGGTGGGGGGGGGGGGGGGGGGGGGGGGGGGGGGGGGGTATCCTTGATTATGCCGGCTGCTTTTCCTGAGGCAGCGGGAAGTGTAGACAGAGTCAATTGGATGGGAGGCTGGTTTTGTGTGATGGGCTACATTCACGACCCCTTTGGTAGTTCCTTGTCATCTTGGGCAGTCTCTTCTACGAGGTGCAGGGAAGGTTCTGGAAAGGCCAGGGTTAAGTTATTGGAAGAGTTTGGCTCTCTCTCTCTCAGGCGTTTGCAAGGCAGTGGCCCCTTCCTGACAGGCAGCCCGGATGCTGATATCCATTTCCTCCAGTCAATAGGGTAATCTCAACAGGGCTGTCAACTTCTCCGGCCTGTTGCGGCTGCGGGCTTTGACAGCGTGTTCCTAGAGCTCTCCGGGGAGCCTCAATCGCCTGTCTGGCTGACAGCTCGCTTGATCTATCGCGCCAGCTGCGGGCAACTAATTCGCGCATAATCACTGCCCTCTGACTGCCAGAGGAGATATGCCAGCAAGGATTGGGCCTGCTGCCTCACTCAGAGGTCAACCGAGGCACAGAGAGCAAACAAAATGGCTGCTGGCTTCAGGAGCCAGCCTGTAGCGGGGGGAGGCCAAGGGGCCTAACCGGACAGGCTTGGCCCCAAACCCGCATACGTCCAGTTCCAAGCTAATTCTGAGGCACTGAGGGAAAGAGAATGGCCATTCGTTCCGGATCCCAGGCTTCGAGGAAGGTTGCGTGGCCTAACCGGACAGGCTAGGCCCCAAACCCGCACACATCCAGTTCCAAGCTAATTCTGAGGCACTGAGGGAAAGAGAATGGCTGTTTGCTCTGGATCCCAGTTTTAAGGAAGCTGAGGGGCCTAGTGGCTAGGCCCAAACCTGCACACGACCAGTTCAAAGCTATTACCAAGGCACTGAGAGAAAGTAAATGGCCATTCGGTCTGCAACCCAGCCTACACAGGGAGGCTGTGAGGCCTATTGGGTCAGGCTTGGTGTCAAACCCGCACACGTCCAGTTCCAAGCACTGAGAGAAAGTGAACGGTTGCTCACTCCAGATTCTAGCCTTCAAGGAGAGGCTATAGGGCCTAACGGGTCAGGCTAGACCCCAAACCTGCACACATCCAGTTCCAAGCCGTCTCTCAGGCACTGAAAGAAAGAGAATGGCCGTTCACTCTGGATCCCAACCGGCACGGGGAGGCTAAGGGGCCTAATGGGTCAGGCTTGGCACCAAAAACGCACACATTCAGTTCGAAGCCATTACCAAGGCACTGAGAGAAAGAAAATGGCTGTTCACTCCAGATCCCAGCCTTCAGGAGGAGGCCGAGGGGCCTAACAGCTAGGCCCAAACCCGCACATGTCCAGTTACCAAGCTAAGTCGCTCCCTTCTCTTCAGCTTCTCACCTCGACAGGGGACTCTCTCGCCTGTCAAAGCATCTTTCTCCATTCTGAAAGTACGAGGGAGACACAATGGAAATGATCGCTAATTGTCTCACCACCGTCTTCATCCGCATCCCCATTTTTGAGGAGATGGCAGCCAGCCCAGCAGTTAGAGAGCAGTAATATCACAGGCTCCAAATCCAGAGGCCTCCAGGCCAATGCCCTCAGACACCAAGATGGCACGGAGAGAGGTGGCTTTTCAGAAGCCTGTCCCGAGCATACCCTCTAATCCTGTGCTTTTCAAACTTCACTCTAACTTCCTTAAACTACACTATATTCTGTAGCCTTTCCTTCTCTTCTCCCCTTTGTACTCTCCAAATGGTATGCTTTGTCTGTATAGCGTGCAAGAAACAATAATTCTTAGTGTATCCCAATACATGTGACGACAATAAATCAAATCAAATATTAAGCTGATCTTTCTCTACACCCTCGCTGTGACTGTAACACTACATTCTGCACCCTCTCCTTTCCTTCTCTATGAACGGTATGCTTTGTCTGTATAGTACACAAGAAACAATACTTTTCACGGTATCCCAGTACATGTAACAATAATAAATCTAAAATCAATATACTAGAAGGTCTGTAATTAGCAGAGATATGGAGTTGGTGCTGGAAAGTGGGAACAAAACGGGCAGTAACTTACTTTTTGAGTCTAGGACAGATTCAATGGGCCGAATGGCCTGTTTTCTGTTATTCATTTGTGGGGCATGGGTGTCGCTGGCTGGGCCAGCATTTATTGCCCATCCCTAGTTGCCCCTTGGAGGGGCACTTGAGAGTCAACCACATTGCTATGTGTCTCTGGGAGTCACATGTAGGCCACATCGGGGTAAAGATGGCAGATTTCCTTCACGAAAGGGAAGCAGATGGGTTTTTCCCAACACTGGGTCATCCGTAGATTCTTAATCCCAGATTTTTTTTTTATTGAATTCAAATTCCACCGTGGCGGGATTCAAACCACAAGATGTGAGCTGAGTTTGTGGATTACTTGTGACTCCAGAGCCACAGCAACGTGAGGATATAAGTTGAGTTTGAGGATGATTAGTCAATAGAGATAATATCACGAGGTTATTGTCTTCTGCCCCATAACACTTCTGTGATTCCAGGGGAATGGATAGGGGGCTTCAGCGCATCTCCTGACAGACACTCCGAGGGCTAGACGCGTTCTCGGCCTACACAAGCAGGCTTCAATTGGCACAATGTGGGTCCCTACACAGGCAAGGGTGGGATGAGGACAGACCCATCTCCAAAGCTCACAGGCATCCTTCTCTTGTTCTAGAAACTGATGATTAGACTTCACGGCCCAGAGAAAAAAGTGCTTGAGGGAAAACGGGACAGCTGTCTGTTCAACGAGGGCTTCGCATGTGGGGTGAAGTATCAGTCAGATGAGGGAGGGATGTTCTTCCTTATTAGGGAGGTTTGGTAGTTGCTAAGTTTGCAGCAAGTGTATGGAACACTTTGTCATTCTCCCCCACTCACCCCCGTGCGAGCGAATCCCACATTCTCCCCTACTCCTCCGTGGGAACAAGTCCCACATTCTCCCCCACTCCCCCCATGGGAGCGAGTCCCACATTCTCCCCCACTCCCCCCATGGGAGCGAGTCCCACATTCTCCCCCACTCCCCCCATGGGAACTATTTGCACATTCTCCCCTGCTCCCCATGGGAGCAAATCCCATATTCTCCCCCACTCCCCTGTGGGAGTGAGCCCCACGTTCTCCCCCAGTCACCGTGGGAGCAAATCCCACATTCTCCCCTACTTCCCTGTGGGAGCGAGTCCCACATTCTCCCCCATTCCGCCGTGGGAGTGAGTACCACATTCCACATTGCCCCTTAGTGTCCAAAGAAGTATGGTTTACATGGATTGGCCGTGCTAAATTGCCCCTTAGTGTCCAAAGATGTGCAGGTTAGGTGGATTGGCCATGCTAAATTGCCCCTTACTGTCCCAAGGATGTGTTGGTTAGATGGATTGGCCATGCTAAATTTCCCCTTACTGTCCCAGGATGTGCACATTAGGTGGATTGGCCATGCTAAATTGCCCCTTAGTGTCCAAAGATGTATAAATTAGCTGAATTGGCCATGCTAAATTGTCCCTTAGTGTCCAAAGATGTGCAGGTTAGGTGGCTTTGGCCATGCTAAATTGCTGTCCCAGGATCTGCAGGTTAGGTGGATTGGCCATTGGAAATTACCAGCTCTGCTTCTATCTCCTTTTCACCAGACAGGGATTCAGCGACCAGCCTCCTCCCCACGGGGAAGACCTCTGACTGCCCCAAGGGAGAGGAGTACGGGCTGGATTAGACATTTGACTTGCTGTATGAGAGCCGGTATCACTTGGGGAAGGACACTTCTTCCAAATTCTATAAATATCAATACAATTATGAATTTATTAAGTTAGACGGAGAACAAAGGGAGAATTACTGGCATCAATCTGAGAATGACTAACGTACAATTATATATCTGGTAATGAAACCGCCGTATTATGTTCAGACGCATTCAATAATCGCACACAATAAACACACTAATTAAAAACCTCTTTGTTTAGTGGCTCCACTGGTGTTTATGGGCTCTGCCGAGACTCTAATGCATTGCTCGCTGTTTCCATTCTGTAATAAACCCCTCGGGTAAAGGAAGTCCTAATGGTTGCTCAGCTATGATGGCCTCTGGGTGAGATCTTCCGGGCGCACTCATCCCGAAACTGGGAACATCGCGTCCGGGCTCACTAGACCTTCCTATAGCCCACTGCCAAAGATGTACAGATTTGGTGGATTGGCCATGCTAAATTGTCCCTTAGTGTCCAAAGATGAGTGGGTTAGATGGATTAGCGTGCTAAATTGCCCCTTAGTGTCCAAAGATGTGTAGGTTAGGTGGATTGGCCATGCTAAATTGTCCCTTAGTGTCCAAAGATGTTTGGACTGATTAGAAATAGTCAGCATGGTTTTGTCAAGAGCAGGTCATGCCTTACGAGTCTAGTTGAGTTCTTCGAAAATGTGACTGAACACATTGACGAAGGAAGGGCGTTGGACGTAGTGTACGTGGACTTTAGTAAGGTGTTTGATAAGGTCCCACATGCAAGGCTTCTGGAGAAGGTGAGAGGGCATGGGATCCAAGGGGCTTTGGCCTTGTGGATCCAGAACTGGCTTGTCGGCAGAAGGCAGAGAGTGGTTGTGGATGGGTCTTGTTCTGCATGGAGGTCGGTAACCAGTGGAGTGCCCCAGGGATCTGTTCTGGGACCCCTGCTGTTTGTCATTTTCATAAATGACCTGGATGAGGAAGTGGAGTGATGGGTTAGCAAGTTCGCCGACGATACAAAGATCGGTGGTGTTGTGGATGGTCTGGAGGGATGCCAAAAGTTGCAGCGGGACATAGACGGGATGCAAGACTGGGCGGAGAAGTGGCAGATGGACTTCAACGCGGATAAATGTGTAGTGGTCCATTTTGGCAGGAATAATGGGATGAAGGAGTACAATATAAGGGGTAGGAGTCTTAGCTGTGTTGTAGAGCAGAAGGATCTCGGGGTCCGTGTCCATAGGACTCTTAAATCGGCCTCGCAGGTGGAGGAATTGGTCAAGAAGGCGTATGGTATACTGGCCTTCATTAATCGAGAAATAGAGTTTAGGAGTCAGGAGGTAATGATGCAGCTCTATAAGACTCTTGTCAGACCCCAGTTGGAGTATTGTGCGCAGTTCTGGTCGTCTCATTATAGGAAGGATGTAGAGGCTATTGAGAGAGTTCAGAGGAGATTTACAAGGATGCTGCCTGGATTGGGAGGCAGGCCTTATGAAGATAGGTTGAGGGAGGTGGGACTCTTCTCACTGGAGAGACGAAGGTTGAGAGGCGACTGATAGAGGTTTATAAAATGTTGAGAGGAATAGATAGGGTGGACTCTCAGAGACTATTTCCCCGAGCTGAAATGGTCACTACGAGGGGACACAGATTTAAGGTGCAGGGAAGCAAATACAAAGGAGATGTCAGGGGTAGGTTTTTCACTCAGAGGGTGGTGAGTGAATGGAACCGACTGCCATCGGAGGTTGTTGAGGCAAACTCACTGGGGTCTTTTAAGAGACTTCTGAATGAGTATATGGAAAAGAATAGGATAGGAGGTTATAGATAGGTCTGTGGATTGGTAGATGTGATCGGTGCAACTCATGGGCTGAAGGGCCTGTTTGTGCTGTATTGTTCTAAGTTCTACGTTCTATGTGCAGGTTAGGTGGATTGGCCATGCTAAATTGCCCCTTAGTATCTAGAAATCCAGTTTTGGCATCACTGTCAGCTCAGTCTCAGTGGGTAGCTCATTCTGGCCTCTGATTTCAAAGCCAATAGACCCAGCGACCTCCCCTAACTTCAACATGAACAAGTGTAGGTTCTCATTTCCGCTGCCAGGTATGTGACACTGTTGTGGTTACACACCATCTTTTGGTTAAGGACAAGTCTACTCACAACAGGGAAGGAGATGGAAAGAGAGAGCACAGATCCAATTCCTGCACTCCCCTGCAGTGCCCTGGGCCAATACCTATCGCTAAACCAGGTGGCCTGCTGATTAAAAACTTTGCCTCTTGCTCTGTACAGAATGGCTACTATACTTCCGACCTAACTTTTCTGGTTTATTCACGGGAGTATTAATTGCCCATTTCTGGTCGCCCCTCAGAGTCTGATGGGTGAGCTGCTATCTTGATCCCACTGTGGTCCTTGTGTGTGGTGTAGGTACATCCTCAGTGCTGTTCGGGAGGGAGTTCCAGGATTGTGATTGGACATCAGTCAGTCCCTGTGTGTGGTGTAGGTACATCCTCAGTGCTGTTAGGGAGGGAGTTCCAGGATTGTGATTGAACACGAGTCAGTCCCCATGGGGTGTAGGTACCCCCACAGTGCTGTTAGAGAGGGAGTACCAGGATTGTGATTGGACACCAGTCAGTCCCCATGGGGTGTAAATATACCCACAGTGCTGTTAGAGAGGGAGTGCCAGGATTGTGAGTGGACACGTCAGTCCCCATGGGGTGTAGGTACACCCACAGCGCTGTTAGGGAAGGAGTTCCAGGGTTGTGATTGGACACCAGTCAGTCCCCATGGGGTGTAGGTACACCCACAGCGCTGTTAGGGTGGGAGTTCCAGGATTGTGATTGGACATCAGTCAGTCCCCCATGTGTGGTGTAGGTACACCCACAGAGTTGTTAAGGAGGGAGTTCCAGGATTTTGACCCCAGCCACAGCGAAGGAACGGCCGATATATTTCCAAGTCGGAAATGGTGAGTGGCTCAGAGGGAGCATCTTGCAAATGGTGGTGTTCCCCATGTGTCTGTTGCTCTCCCCCACCCCCCACTTGTCCTTCTAAGTAGAACTGATTGGGTTTGGAAAGTGCTGTCTAAGGATCTTTAGGTGCATCTTGTAGATGGTACACACAACTACTACTGGGAGTGGTGGTGGAGGGAGTGAATGTTTGTGGATGTAACCTAATTTAAAAATAGCGTGGTATCACCAACAGCCTATACAATTGCAAGAACATCTCTCGACACTTAAACTGCAGTACCCTCTTGCAATAATGGCAACCTCCCATGTGCCTTCTTTCTTGTACACTGCACCTGCATAACCACTGCTGAGGTCTCTGTGGCATTCGCTTACCAGGCAAGAGGAAGTAGCGCGGGGAGTAGCTCCACATTCCCCACCGTGAGCTACTGCGGAAGGCATGGGGATTGAGGTTGATTTTGCGGTTTGGATCAGAAATTGTTTAGCTGCGAGAAGGCGGAGGGCAGTGGATTGATGGGAAATGTTTATCCTGGAGTTCAGTTTCTAGTGGTGTAGCGCAAGGATCTGCTTGTCATTTTTACAAATGAAGTGGACGAGGACGGAGAAGGATGGGTTAGTAAATTTGCGGACTAAAATTGATGAACAAAGAACAAAACAGCACGGGAAACAGGCCCTTCAGCCCAACAAGCACGCGCCGCCACCTCGATGTTCCCACTTCTATCCGTGATCCCTGTCTATGTTTATAGGTCTATGCATTGGGACCAAATTTGAGACCATTTAGAGAGAATTTGTTCTGCCAATCAGCCTAAGAGCACATCTTTGGGATGTGGGAGGAAACTGGAGCACCCGGAGAAAACCCACGCAAGCACGGGGAGAGTGTGCAAACTCCCAGACACAGGCCCAAATCCATGTGGTCTGCACCGCATAGCGATAGTCACCGAGCTGTCATGTTGCCCATCAAATGGTCCAGGTCAAGCTGCAGAGCTGGGCCGAGAGGTGGCATCTGGAGTTTAATGCGAAAAAGTGTGAGGTGATTCACTTTGGAAGGAGAATAGTGGGCTAATGGTAAGATATTTGGATAACAGAGAGATCTCGGTGTCCACGTGCATAACTCCCTGAAAGTTGGCACCCAGGTTGATGAGGTTGTTAAGAAGGCGTATGGTGTGTTAGCTTTTATTGGTGGGAAGGATTGAGTTTCGGAACCGTGAGGTCACGTTGCAGCTGTACAAACCTCCGGCACGGCCGCACTTGGAGTTCTGCATACAGTTCTGGTTGCCGCATTATTGGAAGGATGTGGCAAGGGTGCAGAGGAGATTTACAAAGAACAAAACAGCACAGGAAACAGGCCCTTCGGCCCAATGAGCCCGCGCCGCCACCCCGATGTTCCCACCTCTACTCGTGATCCCTGTCTCTGTTTATAGATCTATGGATTAGAAACCAAATTTGAGACAATTTAGGGAGAATTTGTTTTGCCAATTAGCCTAAGAGCACATTTTTGGGATGTGGGAGGAAACCGGAGCACCCGGAGAAAACCCACGCAAGCACAGGGAGAATGCGCAAACTCCCACAGACACAGGCCCAAATCATGTATCTGCACAGCACAGCGATAGTCACTGAGCTGTCGTGTTGCCCATCAAATGGTCCAGGTCAAGCGTACACTAACGACATGAAGCACTAGGATACTCTTGAAAAAAAATCCAAGAGCAGCCCTCTCACAACCCATCGCGCGTATGCCCCTTGTTAGACCACAAGGTGGACCAAAACAAGTACATCAATATCATCATCTACTGATGCACTTCTCAGGGACTCCCAAGGCTCATGATCTCTATTTTAAATCAATTTTCTATACCCTTCCATTCCCATTCTGTTCATATGCCCATCTAAGTATTTCTTAAGTAACTCCAGAGTGCCTGCCTCCACCACTTGGCAGCGCAATCCATACCTCCAGGGAAGTTGCCTGGTCTGGTGGGAAGGTCTTATGAGGAAAGGCTGAGGGACTTGAGGCTGTTTTCGTTAGAGAGAAGAAGGCTAAGGGATGACTTAACTGAAGCATACAAGATGATCAGAGGGTTAGAGAGGGTGGATAGTAAGAGGCTTTTTCCTCGGATGGAGATGGAGAAGGGACATAGCTTTAAATTGAGATAGATACAGGGCAGATGTCAGAAGTAGGTTCTTTATTCAGAGGGCATGGAATGCCCTGCCTGCAACAGTAATGGACTCGCCAACATTAAGGGCATTTAAATGGTCACTGGACAAAGATATGGATGATATTGGAATAGCATAGGTTAGATGGGCTTTAGATTGGTTTCACAGATCGGCGCAACATCAAGGGCCGAAGGGCCTGTACTGCGCTATAATGTTCTGTGTTCCACTGTCTATTCCCCAGAGCTGAAATGGTCGCTACGAGAGGACACAGGTTTAAGGTGCTGGGGAACAGGTACAGAGGAGGTGTCAGGAGTGAGTTTTTCACTCAGAGGGTGGTGGGTGAGTGAAATCAGCTGCCGTCAGTGGAGGCGGACTCACTGGGGTCTTTCAAGAGACTTCTGGATGAGTACGTGGGACTTAATAGAATTGAGGGTAAGCCTCGTAGGTAGGGATATCATCGGCGCAACTTGCGGGCCGAAGGGCCTATTTGTGCTGCGGTTTTTCTATGTCTTTACGTAACGCTAAAAGGAAGAGGCTTCCTTTCTCCCCCCCCTCGGAGAGAGAGAAAAACTCGGCAAGGGCTCAGAGGTTGCAAAGAGGAAGCGATTACATCTGGAGCTTCAGTGGGATGGTCCAGGTTAGAACTACGGCCTGGCGGGGCGAGGAGGCAGACGAGGAGATACGCCTTTGCTCTGCAATTAGCATGACGTGCCAGAGAGAGAGGCTGAAGGCAAGGCCACTGCACCTTTTACAGTGTAACGCTCGATGCGCAAGGGAGGTTCGGAGGCGAGGTTCGGACGGGGAGGTCATCCCTGGATTGTTGGCACACAGAAGAGAGAGAGAGAGAGAGAGAGAGAGGGGCACGTAACCACCTCCTGATCCCGCAGAGCGCAGAACCAGGATTCATTTTACCTTTTGAATAATATATTGCCCATCCCTTGTTGCCCCTTGGAGGGGCAGTTGAAAGTCAATCACATTGCTGAGGCTCTGGAGTCACATATAGGCCAGACCAGGGTAAGGATGGCAGATTTCATTCCCTAAAGATGGGTTTTTCCCACAATGGGTCATCAGTAGATTCTTAATCCCAGGTTTGTTTTATATGGAATTCAAATTCCACCATCTGCCATGTGTGTGTGTGCGCATGCGCACGTGTGCGCACCAGGGGCTTGGGGGGGGGGGGCGGCAGCTGGAGAGGAAGGAGGGCAAGATAGGCCAAAGAGATTCAAAAGAGCCAGCACTAAATTAATGGGCAGGTTGGCCTTTTGGTGTCCAATTCGCGAGCAGGGGCTACCTTTGGACAGGCATTAAGGTGAGGGTGCTGTTTGAGAACGGTTACTCCTTGTACAACAGTCCCTGAGTAAGTGGAAGGACAGAATCCGTGTTTTATAACAACACACACATTCCTCAGATTTGACCTGCTACGAGAGGGTGACTCCTTGCCATTCAGAGTTCCGTCTCCCTCCCCTCCCCCCTGCTTTCGTATCACTTCTACCCATCTCCAAACATTCACCACAGCTGCACAACCTCCCCGAGGAATTCCTTCTTCAAGAGTTCCACATTTCCCCAGGCAATTGGCAAGTTTCTGCTGCATTGCAGATCCACTGGGGATAACATGGGAGCAGAGGGCAGGGGACATTCACACTCTCTCTCACACACGAACACACACACTCACTTACTCACAAACATTCACACAAACACACACATAGTCATACTCACACAAACAGGTACTCTTGAACACACACACACACACTCAACTCACACACTGATACACTAATAGATACACACACACACTGATACATACACACACGCACACTGATACACAGATATACACACACACACACACGACTCTTAATTGCCCCCCCTTTGAATTGGGCCAAGCAAGGACTCAGGTCCAGGAGGTAATTATGGATAGGCAACTACCTTGGTCCCTCCCATGCCGACACTATAGTTAAGAAACCGCCACCAACGCCTCTACTTTCTCAGGATACTAAGGAAATTCGGCATGTCCGCTACGACTCTCACCAACTTTTACAGATGCCCCATAGAAAGCATTCTTTCTGGTTGTATCACAGCTTGGTCTGGGCTCCTGCTCTGCTCAAGACCACAAGGAACAACAAAGGGTCGTGAATGTAGCCCAGTCCCATCACACAAACCAGCCTCCCATCCATTGACTTCGTCTACACTTCCAGCTGCCTCGGGGAAAAGCAGACAACATAATCAAGGACCCCCCCCACACATTCTCTCTTCCACCTTCTTCCATCGGGAAAAAGATACAAAAGTCTGAGGTCATGTACCGACCGACTCAAGAACAGCTTCTTCCCTGCTGTTGTCAGACTTTTGAATGGACCTACCTTACATTAAGTTGATCTTTCTCTACACCCTAGCTGTGACTGTAACACTACATTCTGCACCCTCTGCTTTCCTTCTCTATGAACAGTGTGCTTTGACTGTATAGAGCGCAAGAAGCAATACTTTTCATTGTATTCCAGTACGTGACAATAATAAATCAAATCAAACATTAAATTGATCTTTTTCTACCCTAGCTGTGACTGTAACACTACATTCTGCGCTCTCTCCTTTCCTTCTCTATGAATGGTATGCTTTGTCTGTATAGCGCGCAAGAAACAATCATTTTTACTGTATTCCAGTACATGTGACAATAATAAATCAAATCAAATATTAAGTTGATCTTTCTCTACCCTGGGTGTGACTGTAACACTACATTCTGCGCTCGCTCCTTTCCTTCTCTATGAACAGTATGCTTTCTCTGTATAGTTGCAAGAAACAGTACTTTTCACTATATCCCAATACACGTGACAATAATAAATCAAATCAAATATTAAATTGATCTTTCTCTACACCCTAGCTGTGACTGTAACACTACATTCTGCACCCTCTCCTTTCCTTCTCTATGAATGGTATTCTTGGAAGAGAAGGGAATGGTTTAGTTTGGAGGGGCATTGCTTTTTATTTTGGTCGGCACAACATCGAAGGCCGAAGGGCCTGTTCTGTGCTGTATTGTTCTATGTTCTATGTTCTATGTTCTTTGTCTGTACAGCGCACAAGAAACAATACTTTTCACTGCATCCCAATACACGTGACAATAATAAATCAAATCAAATCACAGTTGGAAAAATTTGAATTCACTCAAAATAAATTTGGGATTGCAAGTCCAAAAATGACCATGAAATTGTCATAAATTATCATAGAAAAAAACTCATCTGGTTTATGTCAGTGGTAGGGAAGTTATTGGAAAAGATTCTGAGGAACAGGCTTATTGGTGATAGACAGCATGGTTTGGTGAAGGGGAGGTCATGTCTTATTTACTTAGATCATAGAGTCACAGAGGTTTACAGCATGGAAACAGGCCCTTTGGCCCAACTTGTCCATGCTGTTCTTTTGTTTTAACCTCTAAACTAATCCCAATTGCTCTCCTTTGGCCCATATTCCTCTATACCCATCTTATCCATGTGTCTAAATGCTTTTTAAAAGACAAAATTGTACTCTCCTCTACTACTACCTCTGGCAGCTTGTTCCAGACACTCACCACATCTGCGTGAAAAAATTGTCCTCTCTGGACACTTTTGTATCTCTCCTTCTCACATTAAACCTAAGCCCTCTAGTTTTAGATTCCCCTACCTTTGGGAAAAGATATTGACTATCTCGCTGATCTGTGCCCCTCATTATTTTATAGACCTCTATAAGATCACTCCTCACCTTTCTGCGCTCCAGAGGAAAAAGTCCCAGTCTATCCAGCCTCTCCTTATAACTCAATCCATCAAGTCTCAGTAGCATCCTAGTAAATCTTTTCTGCACTCTTTCTAGTTTAATAATATTCTTTCTATAATAGGATGACCAAAACAGTACACAATATTCCAAGTGTGGCATTACCAATGTCTTGTACAACTTATCTCCTCACTACCTGCCTTAACACTGCTTCTGGCAGCTCATTCCAGACACTCACCACCCTCTGTGTGAAAAAATTGCCCCCTCTGGACCCTCTCGTATCTCTCCCCTCTCACCTTAAACCTACGCCCCCTAGTTTTGGACTCCCCTACCTTTGGGAAAAGATATTGACTATCTAGCTGATCTGTGCCCCTCATTATTTTATAGACCTCTATAAGATCACCCCTCAGCCTCCTACGCTCCAGAGGATTAAGTCCCAGTCTATCTGGGCAGCACGGTGGGTTAGCACTGCTGCTTCACAGCTCCAGAGTCCTGGGTTCGATTCCCGGCTCAGGTCACTGTCTGTGTGGAGTTTGCACGTTCTCCTCGTGTCTGCGTGGGTTTCCTCCGGGTATTCCGGTTTCCTCCCACAGACCTAAGATGTGCGGGTTAGGTTGATTGGCTATGCTAAGAAATTATCCCTTAGTGTCTAGGGATGCGTAGCTTAGAGGGATTAGTGGGTATAATATGTACAGATTTGGAGGTAGGGATTGTGTTCGGTGCAGACTCGATGGGCCTCTTTCTGCACTGTAGGTTTCTAATGATTCTGCCTCTCCTTATAACTCAATCCATCAAATCCCAGTAGCATCCTAGTAAATCTTTTCTGCACTCTTTCTAGTTTAACAATATCATTTCTATAATAGGGTGACCAGAACTGTATACAATATTCCAACTGTGGCCTTACCAATGTCTTGTACAACTTCAACAAGACATCCCAACTCCCGTATTCAATGTCAACTGAATGCCAAAATGCCTTCTTCACCACTCTTGATCGAGTTCTTCAAGGAAGTGTCAAAGATGATAGATGAGGGAAAGTGAGTGGATGTTGTGTAGATGGACAAGGTACTTCAGGGTACAAGGACAGCTGGCAAGACGGATACAGAACTGGCTTGGACGTAGAAGCCATGATGTGGAGATGCCAGCGTTGGACTGGGGTAAACACAATAAGAAGTCTGACAACACCAGGTTTAAGTCCGACCGATTTATTTGATAGTAAACTCACAAGCTTTCGAGATTATCAGAGCACCTCATTCCCCTAACGAAGAGGATAACCTCGAAAGTTTGTGAGTTTACTATCAAATATCCTTTCTGTAATAGGATGACCAAAACTGTACACAGTACTCCAAGTGTGGCCTTACTAATGTCTTGTACAATTTATCTCCTCACTACCTGCCTCTAATACTACTTTTGGCAGCTTGTTCCAGACACTCACCACCCTTTGTGTGAAAAAAATTGCCCCTCTGGACACTTTTGTATCTCTACCCTATCACCTTAGTGGTGAGACTTCTTATTGCGTTGGACTTAGAAGACAGAGGGTAGAACATAGAACGTAACAGCGCAGTACAGGCCTTTCGGCCCTCGATGTTACACCGACCAATGGAACCAATTTTATGACCCTCTGACCTAAACTATTCCAATGCCATCCATATGCCTACCAATGATCATTTGAACGCCCTTGCACTTGGCGAGTCCACAACTGCTGCAGGCAGGGCAGTCGACGCCCTTACTACCCTCTGAGTAAAGAGCCCACCTCTTACATCCGTCCTATAACTACCACCCCTTAACTTAAAGCTATGTCCCCTCGTGTTATCCATCTCCATCTGAGGAAAAAGGCTCTCACTGTCCACCCTATCCAACCCTCTGATCATCTTATACGTCTCAATTAGGTCACCTCTTAGCCTTCTTCTCTCTAATGAAAATGACCTCAAGTCCCTTAGCCTTTCCTCATAAGACCTACCCACCATACCAGCGTAGGAAGAGAAGGGTGTGTTTCTGAATGGAGGGCCGTGGTTAGTAGTGTTCCACAGGGATCAGCGCTGGACCTTCGTTGTTCGTACTGCGTACAGATGATTTGGAGGAAAATGTAGCTGATTAGTAAGTTACAGGCGACACAAAAAATGGTGGCATTGCAGATAGATGAAGATGATTGTCAGCAAGATATGTAAACTTGGACAGAGAAATGGCAGATGGAGTTTAATCCAAACAAATATGAAGCAAAGCATTTTGGAAGGTCCATTGCGTGGAGGAATTATAAAGTAAATAGGAGAACCCTTAGGAGTACTGACTGGCAGAGGGATCTGGGTGTACAGGTGCACAGATTACTGAAAATGGCAACGCAGGCGGAGAAGGTAGCCAAGAAGGCAGACGGCATGCTTGCCTTCATCGGCCGGGGCATTGAGTTTGAAAATTGACAAGTCACGTTGCAGCTTGAGAGAACCTTAGTTAGGCCGCACTTGGAATAGTGTGTTCAATTCTGGTCGCCACACTACCAGGAGGAGGCTTTGGAGAGGTACGGAAAAGAATTTACCAAGGTGTCGCCCTGGCGTGGAGGGCATTGGCTATGCGGAGAAGTTGGAAAAACTCGGCTTGTTCTCACTGGAGGTTGAGGAGCAACCTGATCAAAGTCTAGATGATTATGAGGGGTCACAGGAGGAGTGGATAATCAGAAGCTGAGTCCTAGGGTAAAAAAAAGTCAATTACCAGGGCCATAAATTTAAGGTGTGCAGGCGAAAAGTTTAGAGGAGGTATGCGAAGTAAGTTTTTTTTTCACACAGAGGGTGGTGAGTGTCTGGAACTCACTGCCCGCGGAGGGGGTGGGAGCAGGTACGATAGCGGCATTTAAGTGACAACTGGACAAATATATGACTAGGACGGGAATGGAAAGATCCAGACTCTGTCAGTCCGTAGGGTATAGTCTAGACAGACACATAATTGGTACAGGCTTGATGGGCCGAAGGGCCTATTCCTGCGCTGTACCATTCTTGGCTCTTTGTTCCTTGGTTCACCAACGTCACCCTTTCAGGAAGGAAATCTGCTGTACTTACCCAGTCAGACCTACATGTGACTCTAGACCTCCCTCCCCCCAATACTCTCACATACACGCACACACACACACAGCGATGTGGTCGATTCTTATCTGCCCTCCCCCCCGCCTCTGAAATGGGCCAAGCTCAGGGGGCAATTAGGGATGGGCAAGGAATGCTGGACCTTTGCCCAGCGATGCCACCAGATCTGATGAGTAAATTTTTAAAAAGTTCGACAGATTTTTGGTTTCAGAGGTGAAGGGAAGGCGGGAACTGACCAGAAAGTGGAGCAGAGGGAAAGATACTGAGTGTACAATATTCAGTAAAGCCTTTGACAAGGTACCTCATGGTAGACTGGTACAGTAGGCATGGGCCAAAGGGCCTATTCTCATGCTGTAAACCTCTATGACTGAATGGTGGAGCAGGCTCGAGTGGCTGAATGCCCTTCTGGTGAAGTGAATCACAGCTCAGGAATTGGACTCCAAGTCGCGCTCCATCTCAAGAAAAAATCAGACCTCACATCAACTGACATGAGACCCATGCGAGAGAGACAAATAACTCTTATTTACAAAATGACGCACTGGAATCAGTGTGTGCACACAATGCTTGTGCACTGAAAGTAATGCGGAGGGACAAAGGCAAATGATATCAAGTTAATAGGGCAGGGATACGGGGTGGGGGGGGGGGTTACACACAAAGACAGGATTCTACGCAAAAGAAATGATAATTAGACAGAGATTCAGAGAGAAATAGCGAGGCAGACTGAGATATAGCACTCACAAACACATACACGCTGACACACACACACAACTCTCTGCCATACATATTCACACACACACATGCAACTCTCTCCTCACATATTCGCACACACACACACTCTCTCCCACACATATTCGCACACACATATGCACACTCACATACATACTGACACGCGCTCACACACACATACTGACTCTCATACTCACACAGACTGTCACACATACATGTGTATACAAACACACACACACACACACACACACACACACACACACACACACACACATACTCAGACACACCCACGCAGACATACACTTACATATGCACTCACAGATACACATATACACACGCACACACACATACACACTCACACACAAAGGGGAGGTGATGGCCTAGTGGTATTATCGCTAGACTATTAATCCAGAAACTCAGCTAATGTTCTGGGGGACCTGGGTTCGAATACTGCCAAGGCAGATGGTGGAATTTGAATTCAATAAAATATATCTGGGATTAAGAATCTACTGATGACCCATTGTGGGAAAAACCCATCTGGTTCCCTTTAGGGAAGGAAATCTGCCGTCTAGCCAGCGACGCCCATGCCCCATGAATAATAAAGAGAACACACACAGACACATTCACTAAGATATGTAGGTTGGGTGGATTGGCCATGCTAAATTGCCTCTTGGTGCCCAAAGATGTGTGGGTTAGATGGATTGGCCATGCTAAAGTTCTGAAGTGTTGGGTGGAGGGTATTCGATGGATGAATTTGTAGAGTGGGGCAAAGGAGAAGGGAGGTTGGGGGGGGTCATTGGGGTTGGAGGTTGACCCATAGGTAACCATTAGCTAAGCACGTGACGAAACTGGAATACAGGATGAATGCAGTAATGTCTACACGGGGGAAGTTCATCGCTCAACGGATCTCAGTATAAATATTGTCGACCTTCTGGAAATGGCCCAAGCGTCTTCACTCGGGATGGAGATGCTGGTCGGTGGAGGTGGGGAGATAACTCCCCCTTTCTCAATTAATGCAAATTGGAATTAATAACTAGTTTCACTGGACGACGGACCGTTAATTGCAGTGGGTGGTGTCGAAGATGGTATTTACTGCTATAACAGCTCCTGTCCGCATGCTGTTTGCCAACCTTATTTCGGAAAAACGAGATTCAATGGGTATCTGTGCCAGCGAGATGGAGTGGGCAGCTCTGATAGGCCTAAAGGCCACAATATTTTGGGCCAATATATATTCAGTGGTAAAGTGGACTGGGAGTTACGGAAAGGGCGCCTGGAACTAAATGGCAGCCAGATGATAGTCATATTAGAACAAGAGTTATTCATAGGCTCTCAGAGAGAGCACAGAGAGTAGCCATTCGGCCCATCTGCACTGTCTCTCCGAAAGAGGACTCCCCCTAGGTCCACACCCAATCACCTAACCTGCACGTCTTTGGACACTAAGGGACAATTTAGCATGGCCAATCCACCCTAACCTACACATCTTTGGACACTAAAGGGCAATTTAGCATGGCCAATCCATTTAACCTGCACATCATTGAATAGCAGGGGACAATTTAGCATGGCCAATCCACCTAACCCGCACATCTTTGGACACGAAGGGGCAATTTAGCATGGCCAATCATTCTAACTTGCACATCTTTGGATACTAAGGGACAATTTAGCATGGCCAATCCATCTAACCTGCACATCTTTGTAAGGAGATAAGACTGGAATGCAGAATCAGTCACGAATGGAGGACCAGAATGGTCTTCCTTCTGCCGCAAGAGCCCACACACCACGTTATTGTGTAATATCCAGCCACAGGAACAACAGTTTGACTCAAACTGGGCACCTCACTTGTTGGAAGGAATCCGCAGACAACAAACCAGCACAATTAGTGTGTTACAACCCTCATTTAATACCAGGCCTGTGTTGGCGGTAGTTAATCACCCCGAGTAAAACTACTCAAAGCAGAAACGATCTTAGACGCCGTCACATTTACGATCAGTTAACCCAGTCAGAATGATCTCACCATACTCAGAAACCTTGCAAACCACTGGACGTGATTCCACTCTGAAAAATATTAATATCCTTTAATATTCCCTTCGCATCGTGGCCACTGGATTAATTATCCACTGGGCTGGTAATCCAGGGTGATGGTCTGTGTGGGGGAAGCACATGTTCAAATCCCTCCATCGCACAGTGACGATACAGTTAAAACAGCCCATCTACGCCTCTGAAGCTTCTTTAACCGCGTTGCAAGTCAGCTAACATTGACACCGCAATGATATTGCACTGAAAGTTCCCCTAGTCGCCATGCTCCGGCGTCTGTTCGGGTAACAGAGGGAGAATTTAGTGCAGGTTAGGTGGATTGGCCATGCTAAATTACCTCCTGGTGTTCGAAGATGTGTAGGTTAGGTGGATTGGCCATACTAAATTGCCCTTTAGTGTCCAAAGATGTGCAGGTAGATGGATTAGCCATGCTAAATTGCCCCTTAATGTTCAAAGATGTGCAGGTTAGGTGGATTGGCCATGCTAAATTGCCCCTTAGTTCCAAAGATGTGCAGGTTAGGTGGATTGGCCACGCTAAGTTGTCCCTTAGTGTCCAAAGATGTGCAGGTTAGGTGGATTTGTCATGCTAAATTGCCCCTTAGTGTCCAAAGATGTGCAGGTTAGTTGGATTAGCCATGTTAAATTACCTCTTAGTATTCAAAGATGTATAGGTTAGGTGGATTGGCCACGCTAAATTACCTCTTAATTTCTAAAGTGTGCAGGTTAGGTGGATTGGCCATGCTAAATTGCCCTTTATTGTCCAAAGATGTGCAGGTTAGGTAGATTTGTCATGCTAAATTGCCCTTTAGAGTCCAAAGATGTGCGGGTGGATGGACTGACCATGCTAAATTGCCCCTTAATGTTCAAAGTTGTGCAGGTTAGGTGTATTGGCTGTGCTAAATTGCAGTTTAGTATCCAAAGATGTGCAAGTTAGGTGGATTGACCATATTAAGTTGCCTTTTAGTGTCCAAAGATGTGCAGGTTGATTAGATTGGCTATGCTAATTAATCACCTCAGCAGCACGCTGTTCAGACTGTGGGGTTAAACTGGATCACCTGAAGGAACCATCGAACCTTCACTGACAATAATCCTTGCCTCTCCACTCCCCTGATGAAGGAACAGTGCTCCGAAAGCTCGTGCCTCCAACTAAATCCGTTGGACTTTCTTACTACTAACTGAGTAAGTCCTGCCCCGATTTGACCTATCAAAATGCATCAGCTCACATTTATCTAAATTGAACTGCATCTGCCACTCGTAGCTCACTGGCCCAATTGATCAAGATCCCGTTGCAATTTCGAGATTAACTTTCTTCATTGCCAACTGTGCCACCAATCTTGGTGTCAATCTTACTAACCCTACCGCCTGTATTCTCATGAGGTGGAGATCCTGACATTGGACTCAGGTAAGGACAATAAGAAGTTAACCAGCTTAAAGTCGGACAGGTAGCTAAAGCCACTAGCTTTCGGAGTCCTGCTCCTTCATCAGGTGAGTGGGAGTTCTCCCACCTGCACTCACCTGAGGTAGGGGCAAACCCCGAGAGCTCGTGGCTTTTGCTGCCACGTAAACTGTCGGACTTTACCTTACTGCTGAGAAACTTCTTACTCTCTATATTCTCATCCAAATCATGACAAATCACAGGGGACCCAGCTTGGATCCCTGAGGCACACTGCTGGTCACAAGACTCCAGATTAAAAAACAACAAAGAACAGTGAAGAAAGTTAATCTCGGAATTGCAACGGGATCTTGATCAACTGGGCCAGTGGGCTGACGAGTGGCAGATGCAGTTCAATTTAGATAAATGTGAGCTGATGCGTTTTGGTAGGTCAAATCGGGGCAGGACTTACTCAGTTACTAGTAAGAAGTCTCACAACACCAGGGTTAAAGTCCAACAGATTTATTTGGAGGCACGCGCTTTTGGAGCACTGTTCCTTCATCAGTGGAATGGAGAGGCAAGGATTATTGTCAGTGCAGGTTCGATGGTTCCTTCAGGTGCTCCAGTTTACCCCCACAATCTGAAGGGCGTGCTAGTTAGGTGATTAATTTAGCATAGCCAATCTAATCAAGCTGCATATCTTTAGACACTAAGGGGCAATTTAGCATGGCCAATCCATCTAACCTGCACATCTTTGGACACTAAGGGGCAATTTAGCATGGCCAATCCACCTAACCTGCATATCTTTGGACACTAAGGGGCAATTTAGCATGGCCAATCCACCTAACCTGCATATCTTTGGACACTAAGGGACAATTTAGCATGGCCAATCCACCTAACCTGCATATCTTTGGACACTAAAGGGCAATTTAGCATGGCCAATCCACATAACCTGCACACTTTAGAAACCAGGCCCTTTGGCCCTACAAGCCAGTGCTGCCCATTTTAACACTCATTCAAATCTTTTTTCGATCGTTGACATTTTTGTCTACCTCTAGTGGAACTCCACAATAAAGGGGGTGCAAATTTAGGGAATTGTGTGTGGGCCAGATTAAGGGAGGTCCAATTCAGGGACAATTTATTGACACCAATCAGCCCAAAAAGCACATTTTTTTTGGGGATGTGGGAGGAAACCAGAGCGCCCGGAGAAAACCCATGCCAGCACGGGGAGAACGTGCAAACTCCCGCAGACACTGACCCAAGCCAGAGATCCGACCAAAGTCACTATAGCTGCACAGCTGTCGTATTGCCGGTCAGCTGGTCCAGCTTAAGCATAGACTAACGGACGTGAAGCAATGGGCAACTCTCAAAGCAACATCCAAGAGCAGCCCTCGCACAGCAAGGCAGATCGAATTGCCCTGTGGATGCAACTCTCTGCCTTCTGTCGCCAATGTAATAACACCAGGTGAGAAAAAGCCACTAAAAGTTACCAACTAAACCTATCGGACTTTAACCTGGTGTTGTGAGACTTCTTACTGTGCTTACCCCACGTCCAACACCTCCACGTTCTGGCATCCAGACAATTTTGTATCTAATCGGCTATCCCACCCTGGATCCCGTGAGATTTAACCTTATGCAACAACCTCACATGCTGTACCTTGCAAAGGCCTTGCTAAAATCCACATAGACAATATCAACTGCACTGCCCTCATCTACCTTCTTGCTAACCCCTTCAATTTATGCATTGATGATGTCAGTCTGTAGTTCCCAAGCTTTTCTGGTCTCTAATTAGTGAAGGAATTGAGGGATAATGGTGAAAAATTACAACATGGTACGGCGCAGAAGGACCTGGGTGTCTTAGTGTACGAATCGCAAAAACCCAGCCTGCAGGTGCAGCAGGTGATGAAGAAGATGAATGGGATGTTGGCCTTTATAGCGAGGGGGATAGAATATAAAAGCAAGAAGCTTTTGTTGCAACTGGAGTGCTGTGTGCAAATAATTGGTCCCCTTATTTGCAAAAGGATATATTGGCCTTGGAGGGAGTGCAGAGAAGGTTCACTAGAGATGAAGGGGTTAGCTTATGAGGAGAGATTGAGTAGATGGGGCCTGGAGTTTAGAAGGCTGAGGGGGGATCTTATAGAGACATATAAGATAATGAAGGGGCTAGATAGGGTACAGAGATCTTCCCACTTAGAAAGGAAACCAGAACTCGAGGGCACAGCCTCAAAATAAGACGGGGGTCATCCTAGAACGGAGTTGAGGAGGAATTTCTTCTCTCAGAGGGTACTGAACCTCTGGCATTCTCTGCCCATTGAAGTGGTGGAGGCTACCTCATTGAATGTGTTTGTCGCAGGTAGATAGATTTCTGATTGATAAGGGAATTAAGGGTTATGGGGAGAAAGCGGGAAAGTGGAACTGATCCACTATCAGATCAGCCATGATCTTATTGAATGGCAAGGCAGGCTCGAGGGGCTGGATGGCCTACTCCTGCTCCTATTCCTTATGACTTGTCAGCAAGTGCTGCGAATCACTGCTTCAGGATGGGAGATTGTATAACTTCCAGGTTTGAAATGAATGGTAAATCCTGTGGGATCCACTTACCTACTCAGCTGACTTCCCAATTGGAATAAACACTACTCGTTCAATATTAGGAGCATGAATTTGTTAAATCTCTCTATTATCCCCTTTCAATAGCCTCCCCTGACAACCTAATCTCCGACTCAATTACCCCTTGGGCTAAACATGTCTATCCACCTTCTCTTCCACTGCAAGCTTTACGTGCATTTACTGTTGACATCCAGGGGTAGGGGGTTGCTGTTGACCAGAAACTGAACTGGACCCATCCAGTTAGAGAGAATCTAACCATCTATGCCTCCCCTCTTGACATTCAATGGCTTTACAATCACTGTATGGCTCACTATCAACATCCTGGGGGGTTACCATTGAACAGAAACCGAACAGGACCCAGCCAGATAAACACGGGATCCCAGAGCAGGTCAAACGCTGGGAATCCTGCGGAGAGTAACTCACCTCCTGACTCCCCCTCCAAAGCCTGTCCACTGGGAATCCTGCAGAGAATAACTCACCTCCTGACTCCCCCCCACAACTCTGTCCACTGGGAATCCTGTAGAGAGTAACTCACCTCCTGACTCCCCCCAAGCCTGTCCACGGGAATCCGCGAGATAATCACCTCTGACTCCCCACAAAAGCCTGTCCACTGGGAATCCTGCAGAGAGTAACTCACCTCCTGACTCCCACCCAAAGACTGTCCACTGGGAATCCTGCGGAGAGTAACTCACCTCCTGACTCCCCCCACAAAGACTGTCCACTGGGAATCCTGCAGAGAGTAACTCACCTCCTGACTCCCCCCACAAAGCCTGTCCACTGGGAATCCTGCAGAGAGTAACTCACCTCCTAACTCCCCCCCAAAGCCTGTCCACCATCTACAAGGACACAAGTCAGGAGTGTGATGGAATACTCTCAACTTGCCCGGATGGGTGCACCTCCCAACAACACTCGAGCAGCTCGACACCATCCAGGACAAAGCAGCCCCACTTGATCGACACGCTAACCACAAACACTCACTCCCTCCACCACCGACGCACAGTATGTACCGTCTACAACATTCACTGCAGTGACCTGCCAAGGATCCTTCCACAGCATCTTCCAAACCCTGTTCCCAGCTCTTGATTCCAAGTCCAGTGACATTACCACTATGCCTCTATATTCCTGCTCCTCCACCCCTCCCCCCCCACCCCACTCCCCTGGGGAGAGACATCAGGGGTGACAAGCAAAACCTCGGGTGAAGAATTAAGGGAGTTTTCAGAGGCATGATCCTGGGGGGAGGAGGGGAAGAATTTCAGGAAACTGAAGGAATAGCCATCAACAATGGGGTGATTAAGATCGGGGGCTTCTTCATTCATGGGACACAGGTGTCACTGGCTGGGCCAGTATTTATTGCCCATCCCTAGTTGCCCCTTGGAGGGGCAGTTGAGAGTCAACCCCATTGCTGTGGTCTGGCCCGGGTAAGGACAGCAGATTTCCTTCCCTAAAGGGAAACCAGATGGGTTTTTCCCAACAATGGGTCATCAGTAGATTCTTAATCCGAGATTTTTTTTATTGAATTCAAACTCCACCCTGGCAGGATTCGAACCCCAGAATGTGAGCTGAGTTTCTGGATTAATAGTCTAGGCCATTGCCTTCCCCTGAATGCGTAAGAGATCCAGATTTTTGGAAGACACACGGGATTGTGGAGGAGAGCAGGAATGGCGGGAGTGGGGTCACTCAGGGTTGGTGCCGGGGCAGGATTTGACGCAGATGGGCGCAATGGAAAGAGTTCTGCTTAAGGAGCAGTGGCCATTTGGAAGCCAGACCCAGGGAGGGGAGAGGTCCCAAGATGGGCTCATACCAAATGCGGCGCTTTCAGAGACAGAATGGTGTGCCACGGTGCTGGGTGAGGTTTCACCTTGATCTGAATGAAACATTGCGGCCCTCAGAACGTGTCAAAGCAGAACGCACTCCCACCTTCCGATCTGGGGCCAGAAACTGACAAACATTGAGTCAACCCATTAACACCAAATTCACATTCACCTGTTCGGTAGATTGGCCATGTTAAATTGCCCCTTAGTGTCCAAAGATGTGTAGGTTAGGTGGATTGGCCATGCTAAATTGTCCCTCAGTGTCCAAAGATGTGCAGATTGGGTAGATTGGTCATGTTAAATTATCCCTTAATGTCCAAAGATGTGCAGGTTAGGTGGATTGGCCATGCTAAATTGCCCCTTAAGATCCAAAGATGTGTAGGTTAGGTGGATTGGCCATGCTAAATTGCCCCTTAAGATCCAAAGATGTGCAGGTTAGGTGGATTGGCCATGCTAAATTGCCCCTTAGTATCCAAAGATGTGCAGGTTAGGTGGATTGGCCATGCTAAATTGCCCCTTAGTATCCAAACGTCCGTAGGTTAGGTAGAGTTGGAGATGGCCACCAATCGCTGATACACATCCGCTCATGCCAAGATCCAACAGGCCCCCCCAACCCGGTGAGGGGGTCCGAGGGACAGAGGATTATCCCGAAAGCAGCCCAATCGAAGGGCGAAGATCGGGAATGCAGCTCACGAGTAAATCCCTTAATCCTTCCGCTTCACAAAAATCGATCAAACCTGATTGAAGATTAACAATCGATCGCCCAGTGAACGCGCCATCTCCTGTAAAGGATTGGCTGTGATGTCCTCTGCTCCGTCTCTCCAAAGCGGGCAGAATTACTTTCCCTCCCTCTCCCTTGACCCGATTTGGGGGGAGGTCACGGCCTCGTGGTATTATCGCTGGACTATTTAATCCAGAAACTCAACTAACATTCTGGGGAACCCGGTTTCAAATCCCGCCACAGCAGACGGTGGAATTTGAACTCAATGAATGAAATCTGAGCCGGGATTCTCCCAGAATGGCCAGGGAAACAGCATTTCTTGCACCAGAGTCCCTTCCTGTCAATGCTGTGGATTCTTTTCCCCAACCCCCACCGACATTCCTGCAGCTCATTTTGTGATCACAAAGACTCACATACACCCACATGCGCGCACACAGTCTCTCTCGCACACACATAGAACATAGAACACTATATCCATACCTCCCAGGCCGTAGAACTATCTGTTAACCCCAATCCCATTAAATCCCACGTACTGACGCAGAAGTCTTTTAAAAGACCCCAGCGAGTTCGCCTCCACCACCACCGATGGCAACCGATTCCACTCACCCACCACCCTGAGTGAATGAGATAGCGAATCTGGTGAACTGGTGCGGCGACAATAATCTCTCCTTCAATGTCAACAAAACGAAGGAGGTTTCATCGATTTCAGGAAACGTAAAGGAGAACATGCCCCTGTCTACATCAACGGGAACGAAGTAGAAAGGATCGAGAGCTTCAAGTTTTTAGGTGTCCAGATCACCAACAACCTGTCCTGGTCCCTCCATGCTGACACTACAGTTAAGAAAGCCCCACCAATGCCTCTACTTTCTCAGGAGACTAAGCAAATTTGGCATGTCTGCTACGACTCTCACCAACTTTTACAGATGCATCATAGAAAGCATTCTTTCTGGTTGTATCACAGCTTGGTCTGGGCTCCTGCTCTGCCCAAGACCACAAGGAACTACAAAAGGTCGTGAATGTAGCCCAATCGACCATGCAAACCGGCCTCCCATCCATTGACTCTAAATACACTTCCCACTGCCTCGGGGAAAAGCAGCCAGCATAATCAAGGACCCCACGCACCCTGGACAATCTCTCTTCCACCTCCTTCCATCGGGAAAAAGATACAAAGTCTGAGGTCCCGTACCGACTGACTCAAGAACAGCTTCTTCCCTGCTGCTGTCAGACTTTTGAATGGACCTACCTCGCATTAAGCTGATCTTTCTCTACACCCTAGCTGTGACTGTAACACTACATTTTGCACTCTCTCCTTTCCTTCTCTATGAATAGTATGCTTTGTCTGTATAGTGCGCAAGAAACAATACTTTTCACTGTATCCCAATACTTATGACAATTATCAAATTAAATTCAATCAAGGTTGTTACTGTTACACGGGGCACAGTACCGGAGTGCGACTGTTACACGGGGCACAGTACCGGAGTGCGACTGTTACACGGGGCACAGTACCGGAGTGCGACTGTTACACGGGGCACAGTACCGGAGTGCGACTGTTACACGGGGCACAGTACCGGAGTGCGACTGTTACACAGGAAATGACACTGGAATCTGACCACCTGTCCTTTCGGAGAAATCGGGATTCGGGCAGAGGGAAGAGGGCTGGCACCTACCTTCGCCGCACAGCGTGCCCCGGTGCCCGGTGCCGGTGCAGTCACAGACGACCTTGCCGTTGATGACGGAGCAGACGCCGCCGTTGAGGCAGGGGTCCTGCCGCGAGCAGAGGTACTCCATGTCGTCCTGGACGCCCTGGCTGCCCAGCAGGACGGCTGGGGTGTCGCCCACCTTGAGGTTGGCGATCAGGCCCCGGAAGGGCGCCTCGTACTTAACGGTGCTGGAGGTGAGGCTGGAGAGACGCACGTCCGGGGGGATGCCGCCCACGAAGAGGTCGCTGGCCACTGTCATGTCCCGCCGCTTGGACCTGACCTCAGCGCTCCTGGCCTCCGCGTCCACCGCCAGTGTGGTCTCGCGGTAGTTGCGGGTAAGCAGCACCATGTGCCAGCGGTCGTCGGCCACCCGGGTGTCTGTCCGGAGGGAGGCGGGCTCCGCGCAGAAGATGCTGAAGCGCAGCCTGAGCCGCCCATCCGCCACCATCAGCTCCAGGAAGTCGCAGTAGCCGCCATCGTCCGCATAGAGGAGCAGGGCCTGGGTGGCGTTGGTGCGCAGGCTGAAGCTCAGCTCGCCCTGGGAGCCGGCGTCCCAGCGGGCGTAACGGGCCCACTGCCCTGCCGCCCCACCAAACTCCAGGGCGCCGTTCAAGCCCACGGCACTGACCAGTAGGACTGCCAGACCCAACAGCCTGGCCTTTGGCCCCACCGCCATTTTGTCTCTCTCTCTCTCAGCCCCCCCCCCCCCTTTTGAGCAGCGGAGTCTTTCTCTCTCTGAGCCCCCCCTCCAGAGCAGTGGGGTCTCTCTCTCTCTCTGTCTCCTCTTTCAGCCTCCCTCTGGAGCAGCGGAGTCTCTCCCTCTCTGTCTCTCTCTTAGCCTCCCTCCAGAGCAGTGGGGTCTCTCTCTCTCTCTCTCAGCCACCCCCCCCTCCTCCGGAGCAATAGGGCAAACCCTCACTCCAAATCCTGGCACCCTTCCTTACCCCGGCCCCCCGCTACCTCCCAATGCCAGTTACTTGCCGCCACCTTCCCCCCAAGCCCTCCAACCCACCCCCAAACTCCTCCTCAATTAAGAAACAACCCCCTCCCCCTTCTCCCTCTCTGGAATGCTCCCAATTGAAGGAAACCCCCTCCTCCCAAGGATTACAGGGAGAAAACAGGAAAGTGGAACTGACCACTACAGATCAGCCATGATCTTACTGAATGGTGGGGCAGGCTCAAGGGGCTGGATGGCCTTACTCCTGCTCCCAGTTCTTATGTTCTCTCTCCTACCCCCCCCTGTCCGCAACCCTTTCCCCCCCCTTCCCCCAACCACAACGGAGATCAGACTCAAAGGTGACCCTCTCAGCAGCGAGGAGGGGGGGGGGGGGGGGGGGGGGGGCTTGATGTTCCTACTACGATAGTCGAGGCGGCGGGGGGTGAGGGGGGGGGAGAGGCGGGTTCCAATGCAGGGAGTGAAGGCGTTAAGAAGGAGGGAGGAAAGAGGAGGGGAAGGAAGGAAGGAAGGAGGGAGGGTGCACCGAATTGTGGGTTGAGGCAGCGTCACAAGGTGGGAAGCGCCACGGGCTTTGCGGGGGCTGCCCGGGGGGCTAGCCTCAAGGTTGTCCCGCCGCCCCGGTCAAAGATGACCCCCCGCATCCTCCATACACTCAAGAAAAGAAAAGCACTCCCCCCCCCCACGCCCACCCTCCCCCCCCCTCCCTTCCAGCAGAGACAAGCCAAACTCTCGTGAGTTTTCTTTCTACCCTAAACCACTACCCTCTCTTTCCCTGTTCGGGAGGGGGAGCTGTGGGGGGGTGTGGGGGTGACCCTACAGGTAGGGTGGGAAATTACGAGGGTGGGTGGGTTGGATAGTGGGGACTGGGAAGATTAGTCTCTGACAGCTCAAGCTGGGGCACGGTTCGTCGCAAATTGACACATGGCCTCCAACCTCTGAACTCTCCTCCCCGCGGTAACCACTTAGCCTCCCAACCCCCAACCACGCCCCACCTTCCCCCCCCCCTCCCCTTCCCCAGGGGGCCGGCGCAGCGGCGAGACCGAGCGAGAAAGAGAGACGCCAAGGCGGAGGGAGACGAGGCTTCGCTGGTGGGGGTTGAGATCAAGATGTCCGGCTGGGAGCTCCCGATTCCATCGCCGCGTCAAGTTCTCGAAAGTTCCCAGGATCCACTGCGAAGGTTTCCAGCTCACTCCGTCAGATCTGCGCACAGAGAAAGAGAGAGAAAGAGAGGATGACTTTCACACCCACCTCACTCTGACGCTCATCCAGAATTAGAGCAGTTTTGTAACACAAAGGGGTGGCAAAGCGGGGTTAGCGCTGCTGCCTCACAGGGACCCGGGTTCAATTACCGGCTCGGGTCGCTGTCTGTGTGGAGTCTCCACTTTCTCCCCTTGTCTGCGGGGGTTCCCTCCCACCACCCCCACCCCCACCACCACCAGGTGCTCCAGTTTCCTCCCACAGTCTGAAAGAAGTGGATTGGTCATGCTAAGTTGTCCCTTAGTGTCCGACAATGTGTAGGTTAGGTGGATTGGCCATGCTAAATTGCCCCTTAGGCGTCCAAAGATGTGCAGGTTAGATGGATTAGTACACCCACAGCAATCCAAAGGCTTGCAGGTTGCTGGCCCAGAGACAGTTAAAAATAACATTAGGCCCAGCGTGAGGGCCTGCTTATCGCAAAGAAAAGGGTCCAGCAAATAACCGAGCACATTTCGCTGGAAATTAATTAACTTGATCCGTGAGGTTGGGGGAACAGAATACAGGACAGCAATTCCCACTGGAAGGAGAGCTTTTGAATTTTGCTGAAGTGATGTTATTGTTAAACACCACGTACTGAATAGCAGTCATTTCAATGAAATTGCATTTTGAATGTCTGATATATCTGTTTTTCCAAGCTATTAATCACTAAATTGTCGGGCTAGATCGGTGCTGACAGGAAGGATACAGCGTGTCCACGTATTTTTTTGAACATCTTGTTTTTATTTCCTGTAAATCCCACCCCAGCCAACCACCCCACTGCACTCCGAAGGTGTGACATTTTTCATGGTCACCGTTGGGAAGAGAATGGTAGGATCAGTGGGTTAGCATCGCTGCCTCACAGCGTCAGGGACCCGGGTTCGATAGCCGGCCTTGGGTCAGTGTGTGTGTGTGCGTGCGTGTGTGGAGTCTGCATGTTCTCCCCTCAACCCATTCCTGTATCAGGGTAGGTTTCCTCTGGCTGCTCCAGTTTCCATCCATGCTCTAAAGATGTGCAGGATCAGTGGATTCGCCATGCTATTGTCCCTTAGTGTCCAAATATGTGCAGGTTAGGTGGATTGGCCATGCTAAATTGTCCCTTAGTATCCAAGGATGTGTAGGTTAGGCGGATTGGCTGTGTTAAATTGCCCCTTAGCGTCCAAAGATGTGCAAGATACGTGGATTGCCCATGCTAAATTGCCCCCGAGTGTCCAAAGATGTGCAAGATACGTGGATTGGCCATGCTAAATTGCTCCCGAGTGTCCAAAGATGTGCAGGTTAGGTGGATTGGCCATGCTAAATTGCCCCTGAGTGTCCAAAGATGGTAAACTCAGTAAAGTTTTACAACACCAATTTTAAATCCAACCAATTTATTTGACAGTAAATCCGCGAGCTTTCGACACTATGTGCCTTCGTCGCATTTGCCTGACGAAGGCACATAGTGTCGAAAGCTCGCAGATTTACTATCAAATAAATTGGTTGTATTTAAAATTGGTGTTGTAAAACTTTACTGAGTTTACCCCAGTCCAACGCCGGCATCTCTACATCATGTCCAAAGATGTGCAGGTTAGGTGGATTGGCCATGCTAAATTGCCTCTTATTTTCAAGTTTGCTGATGACACCACCGTAGTGGGTCAGATCTCAAATAATGATGAGACAGAGTACAGGAATGAGATAGAGAATCTGGTGAACTGGTGCGGCGACAATAATCTGTCCCTCAATGTTAACAAAACAAAGGAGATTGTCATCAACTTCAGGAAGCGTAAAGGAGAACATGCCCCTTTCTACATCAACAGGGACGAAATAGAAACAGTCCATAGCTTTAGATTTTAGCTGCCCAGATCACCAACAACCTATCCTGGTCCCCCCCACGCCGACACTACAATTAAGAAAGCCCCATCAACGCCTCTACTTTCTCAGAAGACTAAGGAAATTTGGCATGTCTGCTACAACTCTCACCAACTTTTGCAGATGCCCCATAGAAAGCATTCTTTCTGGTTGTATCACAGCTTGGTATGGCCTCCTGCTCTGCCCAAGACCGCAAGGAACTATAAAAGGGTGTGCATGTAGCCCAGTCCCATCACAAACCAGCCTCCCATCCATTGACTCCGTTGATACTTCCCACTGCCTTGGGAAAAGCAGCCGGCAAATTAAGGACCACACCCTTCCCAGGCATTCTCTCTTCCACCTTCTTCCGTCGGGAAAAAGATACAGAAGTCTGAGGTCCCATACCGACCGACTCAAGAACAGCTTCTTCCTTGCTGCTGTCAGACTTTTGAATGGACCCACCTCACATTAAGCTGATCTTTCTCTACACCCCTCGCTGTGACTGTAACACTACATTCTGCACCCTCCTTTTCTTCTCTATGAACAGTATGCTTTGTCTGTATAACATGCAAGAAACAATACTTTTCACTATTTATCCCAATACATGTGACAATAATAAATCAAATCAAGTATTAAGTTGATCTTTCTCTACACCCTCGCTGTGACTGTAACACTACATTCTGCACTCTCTCCTTTCCTTCTCCCTATGAATGGTATGCTTTGCAAGACACAATACTTTTCACTGTATTCCAATACGTGACAATAATAAATAATAATAATAAATCAAACTAAACATTAAGCTGATCTTTCTCTACACCCTAGTTGTGACTGTAACGCTACATTTCTTTCTCTACAAATGGTATGCTTTGTCTGTATAGCACGCAAGAAATAATACTTTTCACCACATCCCCATACCCGTGACAATAATAAATCAACTCCTGAGGGGTGGCAAGTACCGGTTGGGGGAAAGTGTAGAGAGGGAGGGGGGGGTATGAAAGGAACAAAAACTACCTTCCTCCATCCATTAAAATGATGAGAACCTCTTGATATACTGACACAAGGGCCAGAACTCTAGCACCTTGCTCGCCCCAGCATCGGAGCGGGCGATGGTCCAGCAGTGGAAATCTTTGTTAAACTCTGGTGGAGGTTTCTGGTCTCACCAGAGCGAGCTGGTAAAATTCCAGCCAAGGTGTTTGGGAGATTTCGCCCTTTCCCCCACCCGGAGTTATCTTCCGGAGTGTTTATGAGGGTTTTGGGTTCCACCACACTTTCTGCCAGTGGGGATCGTGTCATGGGGGGAGCAGGGGGTAATGGGGTAGGGGGGGGTTCTGATCGTTGGAGTGGTGTTAACAGCCGGAACTCGGTCTCCAAATGAGAGAGAGTAGGGTCGCTCAGTATGAGACAGTCACTAATAAATCCGGTGAGCAATATGGGAGAAAGTTTTCCACCCAAAGGGTTGGGGAGAACGTGGGACTTGCTCCCACTAGGGAATGGGGGAGGACGTGGGACTCGCTCCCACACAGGGGAGTGGGGGAGGACGTGGAACTCACTCCCACAGGGAGTCGGGGGAAGAATGTGCGACTCAACAAAGGCTTGAAAGAGGGAGGCAGAGACAGAGAGAGAGAGCAAGTTGGAGTGAGATAGGAAGAGACGGATAGAAAGAAACAGAGAGGAGACAGAAAGAGGAAAAGAGAGAAGTGGAGGGAGAGAACAAGAGGGGGGAGTGCAGGAAAAGATAGATAGAAGTGGGTGACATAGGGAGAGATAGTATCAGAGGGGAGAATGGAGAGGCAGAGAGAGACAGAGGGAAAGAGACAGAGAGGTAAGAATGGAGAGAGAAAATGACAGAGAGAAAAAAAGACAGAGAGAGAGAAGAATACAGAGAGAGAGAGAGAGAAAGAGAGAGAGAAAAAGACAGAGAAAAAAAGACAGAGAGAGAGAGAAAAAGACAGAGAGAAAGAGACAGAGGCAGAGTAAGGCAGAGAAAGAGATAGAGGCACGCAGAGAGGTTTAAGGGAGAGAATTCCAAAACTTAGGACCCCCAGGCAACAGAAGGCACAGCTGCCAATGGCAGACCGATGGTAATCGGGGGAGGGGAGGGGGGGGAGATGTGAGAGAGGGCGGATAGAATTACCAATTCTTGCCGATGTGAGAGAGAGGTTTGGAGAGTTGTGCTTTGTGACTGTTTAGACTGCACACTGACAGTAATGGGTATAATTTTCTCTGATTGTACACTGCTACCCAAGCACAGGGATGTCACTCAGTGCCTTGCAGTCTGAGTGTTTGTGAGAAAGGCTGGAACTACCCCTCCCCACAACAACTGCTTCACACCACAATAATCAGACGCCCCGCAGTCTGCAATCATCCCCTATCCACACTGACAGCACCCAATAACACACACTGTATAGTGTACATAACAAACAGAGCGAGAGAGAGCGTAAGCGCGTGAGAGCGAGCATGTCAGCGTGTCAGCGCGAGCACGTGTCAGCACGTGAGCGTGAGCATGAGCGAGTGTGTGCGTGTGTGTGACTGTATGTTTGTAAGTGTATAAGTGTGAATGTGAGTGAGTGTGTGTGTGTGGGTGTGTGTGTGAGAGAGAGAGTGTGAGTGGGTGTGTGTGTGTTATGTGTGTGAGAGAGTGAGAGAGAGTGTGTGTATGTGTGAGTGAGAAAGTGAGTGTGTGTGAGTGTGTGAGTGCGTGTGTGTGTGACTGTATGGTTGTAAGTATGTGAGTGTGTGTGCGAATGTTTGTGTGTGGGTGAGTGTGTGTGTTTGAGTGTGTGAATGTGTGTTCATTAATCTTAAGTCATAGAATCCTTACAGCACAGAAGGAAGCCATTTGGCCCATCAGGTCTGCTTCAACCACAATCTAACCTGAGCCCTCTCTGCATAACCATATTTATCCTAGTTAGTCCCCCAAAAACTAAGGATCAATTTAGCACGGCCAATCCACCTAACCTGCACATCTTTGGACACCAAGGGGAAACTTAACACAGGCAATCCACCTAAACCTGCACACCTTTCGACACTCATGGACAATTTAGCATGGCTAATCCACCTAACCTGCACATCTTTGGTCACTAAGGGGAACTTTAGCATGGCCAATCCACCCTAACCTGCACATCTTTGGTCACTAAGGGGAACTTTAGCATGGCCAATCCACCCTAACCTGCACATATCCACAAAGACAGTGACCTGAGGCCAGGAGTTGAACCCAGGTCCCTGGCGCTTTGAGCAACAGTACTAACTGCTATGCTGCCCATCTCAGAGAGTACGGAACTGAACAAACTCCCAGCGGAGAGAGGAACAGAAGGATACGATGATGGGGGGAAGAGATGGAAATGAGTTTAGTGCGGTGCAGCAACACTAGCACAGTGGAGATGGGCTGAATGGCTGTTGGTTGCAGCGTTGAAGGAGTCCATTCAGCCGATTGCGTCCACCCCCATCGTGCATAATGACTTAGTGCGCCCACTCCCCTGCCTTTCCCCCTGTACATTGGTCATGGTCGAATACTCATTTGATGCAAACTTCGGTGCCTTCCGCACACTTCCAAAAGCAGCGTAATCAAAACCGCCCCCCCCCCCCCCCCCCCCCCCCCCCCCCCCCCCAATCCGAGCTGGGTGGAACAGTCTGTTCTCACATTTGCCCCTTTTTTAAGTCACTTCGAAATTGCAAACCAAACAGCTGCCTTGCCCCACTCTCTGGCGAATCCGCAGTTCTAGTCATCACATTATAGGAAGAGGGTGATCGCACTGGAAAGAGATGGGGGTGGTCGCAGAGGAGATTCACCGGGACGCTGCCTGGGATGGAGTGATTGAGTTATGAAGAGAGGTTGGATAAGACTTGGGTTCTTTTCTCTGGAGTAAGGAAGACTGAGGAGGTCAGGGGGGGCGACCTGATCGAGGGGTATAAGATTATGAGGGTCAAGGACAGAATGGATATGGGGCCATTTCCCCTGAGCTGGAGGGTCAGTTATGAGGTGACACAAAGTGAGGGTTTAGAGGGAATTTGAGGAAAGGCTTTTTTTTTCCCCCCAGAGGGTCTGGAATGCGTTGCCTGGGAGGGTGATGGAGATGGGATGCCCCACATCCTTTATACAATAGCTGGATGGACGCTTGGCACATCATAACCTTCAGAGCTATGGTGCCAAGTGCTGGCGAATGGGATTAGTTGGGCGGATCAAGGCTTTTCAGTGCAGACTCAATGGGCCGAAGGGCCTCTTCTGCGCTGTCGTGATTCTAATAAGCAAATATCTTCCCATTTACACATCTCTCCTGAAAGCAAGACTCCCTCCCCCCCGACATTCATTTCACCGGAACACTTGCCATTGCCAGGCTCAAGGAAGGATGTGGAGGCTTTGGAGAGGATGCAGAAGATGTTGATCAGGATAATCAGTGGGTGGCACAGTGGGTTAGCGCTGCCACCTCACAGCGCCAGGGACTCGGGTTCGAATTCCCGGTTTGGGTCACTGTCTGTGCAGAGTCTGCACTTTCTTCCCATGTCTGCGAGGGTCTCCTCCCAGTGTCCAAAGATGTGTAGATTAGGTGGATTGGCCATGCTAAATTGCCCCTTAGTGTCCAAAGACGTGCAGGTTAGGTGGATTGGCCATGCTAAATTGCCCCTTAGTGTCCAAAGACGTGCAGGTTAGGTGGATTGGCCATGCTAAATTGCAACTTAATGTCCAAGAATATGCTGGTTAGTGCCAAATTCTCCCTCAGTGTACCCGAACAGGCGCCAGAGTGTGGGATTTTCACAATAACTTCATTGCAGCGTTAATGTCAGCCGAATTTGTGACGAATGAATAAACTTTAAATCTTGAGGCGAAGCTCCAGAAAGCCTCCTGTGTTGAGGAGGCATCGAGCCCTCGGAGTGTTTCCCCTCTGCCCCACCTCCCCGAGGCCTTACTCCTGCCCCTCTCCAGATGAGAGGTGAGGAGACAGCGCGGAGTTTAACTTCTCTTCTGGCTGACGTCAGGGTTTCTGAAGGAAACCAAAATGTTAACCAGAAAGGAATTTTGTCCCCTTCAAACCTTATTCAATTATTATTGATACCTAGTTGGTGCTGTCTGCGGGAGCTTGTTCTAAGCAATAACCTTTCCTTATAATGAGATATCGACCGCTACATTGATGCCTGGAGAGTGAGGTGGGGGTAGGGGAAGAGAGGGAGAGACCTTCGAGACTGCACTACGCCGTCAGGGAAACTCAGCCAAGCACAGACTAGCCAACTCTGACACTCAGCAACTCAGCTCCCCGAGTGTGATTTGATTTATTATTGTCACGTGTACTGGGGATACAGTGAAAAGTATTATTTTTTGCGCGCTAGACAGACAAAGTATACTGTTCATAGAGTACAAAGCAGAGAAGGAAAGGAGAGGGTGCAGAATATAGTGTTACAGCCATAGCTAGGGTGTAGAGAAAGATCTACTTAATATTTGATTTAATTTATTATTGTCACATGTATTGGAATACAGTGAAAAGTATTGTTTCTTGTGCGCTATATAGACAAAGCATACTGTTCATACAGAAGGAAAGGAGAGGATGCAGAATGTAGTGTTACAGTCAGAGCTAGGGTGTAGAGAAAGATCAGCTTAATATTTGATTTGATATTGTCACGTTATTGTGTGCATAGTGTGCAAGAAACAATACTTTTCACTGTATCCCAATACACATGACAATAATAAATAAAATCAAGCTTAAATTGTTATTTCTCCACACACTAGCTATAATTGTAACACTGCATTCTCTACCCTCTCCTTTCCATCTCTATGAACGGTATGCTTTGTCTGGATAGCACACAAGAAACAATACTTTTCACTGTATCCCAATACATTTGACAATAATAAATAAAATCAAACTTAAATTGATCTTTCTCTACACCCTCGCTGTGACTGTAACACTACATTCTGCACCCTCTCCTTTCCTTCTCTACGAGCAGTATGCTTTGTCTGTTTAGTGCGCAAGAAGCAATACTTTTCACTATATCCCAATATACATGACAATAGGAGAGTGAGGGAGAATCAAACTTCTTCAGTCACGAGGCAGGAAGAATTTCTCTCCCTGGGAGGGCAGAGTGATCCCATTCCTTGCCGGCGCACTCCGCTGGGACCCTTGAAAATCTAAAATTCCCTTTCTGCTTACTGTTTGTATGATTTGAAGACAAGCCTTATTGAATTGCGTCATGTTCCACGCATTCATTCTCCAAAGAATGTGGCACGGATACAACAGTTTATCGATTAAGTGGAGTATGAAGAACAGCAAAGCAAATTCTGATACTGGTCTGCAACCTCCCAGAGGAATATTGCTCTTTTTTTATATATAAAAAATAAAATCATTATTTCGGACGCACTGTGTTCTTCGAGTTCTCTGAGCCCTCATGCTTTTTGCAAACCGCTTGCATTCGTTTTAGAATGAGGAAAGAGCCACCACTTGAATTCGGCATGTAAAGCAACACCACAGGACAAATCTGTAACATTATTCCCATCCATTGACTCTGTCTACACTTCCTGCTGCCTCGGGGAAAAGCAGCCAGCGTAATCAAGGACCCCCCCCAACACACCCCGGACATTCCCTCTACCACGTTAAGGAAAAAGATACAAAACTCTGAGGTCACGCAACAACCGACTCAAGAACAGCTTCTTCCCTGCTGCTGTCAGACTTTTGACTGGACCTACCACGTATTAAGTTGATCTTTCTCTACACCCTCGCTGTGGCTGTAACACTACATTTTGCACCCTTTCCTTTCCTTCTCTATGAACAGTATGCTTTGTCTGGATAGCGCGCAAAGAAACAATACTTTTCACTGTATCCCAATACATGTGACAATAATAACTCAAATCAAATATTAAGTTGATCTTTCTCTACAGCCAACTGCGACTGTAACACTACATTCTGCACCCTCTCCTTTCCTTCTCTACGAACGGTATGCTTTGTCTGGATAGCGCACAAGAAACAATACTTTTCACTGTATCTCAATATATATGACAATAATAAATCAAATCAAATTAAATCGACTTGCTCTTCTTTAAGTTTCTCAGTGTCTAGATCACCAATAACCTGTCCTGGTCCCTCCACATTGACACTATTGTTTAGAAAGCCCCACCAATGCCTCTACTTTCTTAGGAGCCTAATGAGATTCAGAAATCCACTATGACTCTCACCAATTTTTACAGAGGTACCACAGAAAAGTTTAATGTTTACTTATTAGTGTAACAAGTAGGCTAACATTAACACTGCAATGAAATTACTATGAAAATCCCCCACTTGCCACACTCTGGTGCCTGTTCGGGTTACACTGAGGGAGAATTTAGCACAACCCTTGCACCCTAACCGGCACATTTTTCAGAATATGGGAGGAAACTAGAGCACCCAGAGGAAGCCCACGTACAATGGGGAGAATGTGCAGACTGCACACAGACAGAGACCGAGCCGGAAATTGAACAAGGTTCCTAGTGCTGTGAGGCAGCAGTGCTGATCCACTGTTAGACCCTATCCCTGCGACTGCACATATTTACCCTGCTAATCCCCTGACACTAAGGGACAATTTAGTACAGCCAATAAATTGCCTCTTAATGTCCAAAGAGGGACAAGTTAGGTGGATTGGCCACGCTAAATTTCCCCTTAGTGTCCAAAGATGTGTAGGTGGATCGGCCGTGCTAAATTGTCCCTTAGTATCTAAAGATGTGCAGGTTAGGGGGATTGGCCAAGTTAAATTGCCCCTTAGTGTCCAAAGATGTGCAGGTTAGGTGGATTGGCCATGCTAAATTGTTCCTTAATATCTAAGATGTGCAGGTTAGATGGATTGGCCATGCTAAATTGCTCCTTAGTGTCCCAGGATTTGTTAGGTTAGAGGGATTAGCGGGGTCTCTAAGTGGACATAGCAGCTGGGTGGGATCGGGTCTGACTAGATGGGCCGAATAGCCTCCTTCTGCACTTTAAGGGTTCCTGTACTTTCTCTACTATTTGTCTTCTTTACTGCCTGCTGTACTTGCGTGCTTACTTTCAGCGACTGATGCAGAAGGATGCAAAAGTCTCAAAGTGGTTCAATCTCCCTTTGCGGCAATGAGAACTGGAGATTCCCAGCAAGGGAGAGGAGGCGAGGGTGGAGAATTCCAACCTACCATTGTCGGGCCTCCCCTCCCTTCCCACCGCAAGCCTGCACTCCAGTACATCCCGCAGGTCAACACTTGAGGCTGTTTTGCTGGGCTCCAGGCCCAGCTAACAAACCAGAAATCAGAACACACACCAAGGTGAGAGTCAACGCTTGACGTACATCTGTAGGCTTTTGGATCACAGTGCGGCCTACTAAAATATCTACTGCGTATCAGTGCTGAGCAAGAGCAGATGGGAGAGTGGGAGAGGTGTGAGAGAACACTTCTAATTTTAGGGAGGATATTAGCATCACAGAATCCCTGCGGTGCAGAAGGAGGCCATTCGGCCTATCAAGCCATTACCAACCACAATCCCACCCAGGCTCTATCTTCGTAACAGAATTACCCTGTTTATTCCACTGACACTAAGAGGCAATTTAGCATGCCAATCCACCTAACCCACACATCTTTGGACACTAAATGGCAATTTAACACGGCCAATCCAGGTAACCTGCACATCTTAGGACACTAAATGGCAATTTAGCATGGCCAATCGACCTAACCTGCACATCTTTGGACACTAAGGGGCAAGTTAGCATGGTCAATCCACCTAATCTGCACATCTTTGGACAAAAAGGGACAATTTAGAACAGCCAATACACCTAACGTGCTCATCTTCACACTGTAGGAAGAAACCAGAGCACCCGGAGGAAACCCATGCAGACAGGGGGAGAATGTGCAGAGTCCTCACAGGCAGTGGCCCGTGCCGTGAATTGAACCCCTGGTCCCTGTCGATGTGAGTCCGCAGCATTACCCACCATGCCACCCTGAAATCAGCTGAGTTTCTGTACTAATGGTCCAGCGATAATACCCCTGGACCCACGCTGCTCCACTAATTCTACCATCTGCCGTGGCGGGATTCGAACCCGGGTCCCCCCAGAACATTCGCTAAGTTTCCAGATTAATATAATCTGGCAAAGATACCAACATGCCTCCCCTTGTGACAATGGTCAAGGCCCTGAGAGGAAGGGGAGGTTAGGGACGGGGGGGTGGAAACGAGGGTTTTGAAGGGGGAAGCTATGAATTAATCCACGCGCCTTCCAAGGAGAGGAGTTAAGAGGTTAAATGGTTCGTGTCTGGGCCTGCGTTCCGGCACGCTGTTTTGCAGCCTAGTTTGTAAACTGGCAGACTTGCTTACACAGAAGTGCAATGCAATACTCCGTAATCTGCACTTAATCAGAACCCTAATGGCTTTCGAGCATTTTATCTGCTAAATTCAGGCCACAGATAATCTCCTGGAGTCACGGTGCGAGGGTTTTGTCCGGGAGCTGCACGCTGTCTTTTCTTATCGTCTTTCAAATGAATTCATCTACTCGCAGTGAAACTGTTTCATGTCCCACACCCCCCACTCCTCCACCTGTGAGGTACCTGTTACTATTGCCCTGGGGCAGAACTATACATTCTGCTGATAAAGTTCGCGAGCCTCACATTCTCCCCCACTACCCCCCATGGGAGCAAGTCCCACATTCTCCCCCACTTCCCCCCATGGGAGCGAGTCCCACGTTCTCCCCCACACCCCCCCATTTGGAGGCGAGTCTCACATTCTCCCCCCACTCCCCCCGTGGGAGCGAGCCCCACATTCTCCCCCACTCCCCCTGTGGGAGCAAGTCCCACATTCCCCCCCACTCCCCCTGTGGGAGCAAGTCCCACATTCTCCCCCACCCCCCCCATTGGGACGAGTCTCACATTCTCCCCCACTCCCACTGTGGGAGCAATCCCCACATTCTCCCCCATTCCCCTGTGGGAGCAAGTCCCACATTCTCCCCCCACTTCCCCCTGTGGGAGCAAGTCCCACATTCCCCCCCACTCCCCCATTGGGAGCAAGTCCCACATTCTCCCCCACACCCCCCCCCATTTGGAGCAAGTCCCACATTCTCCCCACCCCATTGTGGGAGCAAGTCCCACATTCTCCCCCACTCCCATTGTGGGAGCAAGTCCCACATTCTCCCCCACTCGCACTGTGGGAGCAAGTCCCACATTCTCCCCCACTCGCACTGTGGGAGCAAGTCCCACATTCTCCCCCACTCCCCCTGTGGGAGCAAGTCCCACATTCTCCCCCACTCCCCCTGTGGGAGCAAGTCCCACATTCTCCCCCACTCTCTGGGTAAAAATGCTTCTCCTGAATTCCTGATCAGAATAATTGACAACTATACGGGAATATGCCTGAAATGCAGAGGAATTACTTCACTCCGAGGATAGCAAATCTTTGGGACTATGCCTCACAGCGCCAGGGACTCAAGTTCAATTCCCAGTTTGGATCACTGTCTGTGTGAAGTCTGTATATTCTCCCCGTGAGCTTCGGGTTCTACCCACAGTCCAAAGATGTGTAGGTTAGGTGGATTGGCCATACTAAATTGCCCCTTAGTGTCCAAAGATGTGCAGGTTAGGGGCACTGGCCATGGTAAATTTCCCCTTAGTGTTCAAAAATGTGCAGGTTAGGTAGATCGGCCATGCTAATTGCCCTTTAGTGTCCAAAGATGCGTCGGTTAGGTGGATTGACCATGCTAAATTGTTCCTTAGTGTCCAGAGATGTGCAGGTTAGGTGGATTGGCCATGCTAAATTGCCCCTTAGTGTCAGGGAGATTAGCTGGGTAAATATTTGAAGTTATTGGAATGGGGCCTGGGTGGGATTGTGGTCGGTGCAGCATCGATGGGCTGAACAGCCTGCTTCTGCACTGTAGGGATTCTACAATTCAATGAACAGGGAATTGGATAATAATCCAAAGAGAAAAAAATGCTGGGAACAGGGGGAGCTGGAGCCAGGGGAGTCCCAGTCTGAGGATTGGGAGTAGGCCATTTAGGACAGAGGTGAGGAGACATTTCTTTACCCGGTGGAATTCATTCCCACAGGAAGTTGATGCCAAAACATCGAATGTATTCAAGGGGCGGCTGGGTATAGCACTTGGGATCAGAGGGGAGAAAGCAGGATGAGGCTATTGAGTTGGATGATCAGCCATGTTGGTGAGGAATGGCGCAGCAGGCTCAAAGGGCTGAATGGCCTCTTTCTGCTCCTACCTTCTTTTTTCCTATGCTGCGCCAAAACCTTGCCGCCGTTCACACCAGCCGGGATCTTACCATCCAGCCATGCCATCCCAGTGGTGGGGAGCATGGTCAACCGGAGATCCCATGGCAGGATCCCAGCGCAGGGCCCTCACGAAGAGGAAAATAGCCCCCTTACGCTGTGGCAAAGAGAGCAAGCCTTGGATTGGAGGGGCCGAATGGCCTCTTACACCCATCAGAAGCCAACTATCCCCACCTCCCACCACCCAGCGAGAGTCTCGGGGCCAGCCTAGCCAAGTTTAAACTGCATGTAATCCCACTTAATAACCTACTTAAATTTCTCAAACTGGCCTGGGCGCACTTGATCTCCTTATTCCCTGCTCAGGCTCCAAGCTGAACGCTGCGGTGGCTTTGCATTAGCCGGAACACAATTGCTCTCGACGAACTTGGTGTTAATATTCCCAAGGCGCTTGGCTGTATAATAGTCCCCCTGTCGCTGAGCTTCAAATCGCATTAAGCGCATCTCTCTTGCCTTCAGACTCCCAAAGACGCTGCCACCAAGCGTACAAAACAGGAGAACGAGCTGCAGAATGAGCCTGCCCCGCCATTTCAATCATGGCTGATCTCTGTCTGAGGTCAGAGGGAGTGAGTGTTTGTGGTTAGTGTGTCGATTGAGCGGGGCTGCTTTGTCCTGGATGGTGTTGAGCTTCTCGAGTGTTGTTGGGAGCCGCACTCATCTGGGTAAGTGGGCAGTATTCCATCACACTTGTGGATGGTGGACCGGCTTTGGGAGGGAGTCAGGAGGTGAGTTACTCTCCGCAGGATTCCCAGTGGACAGGCTTTGGGAGGGGGAGTCAGGTGAGTTACTCTCCGCAGGATTCCCAGTGGACAGGCTTTGTGGGGGTTGGGAGGGGAAGCAGGAGGCGAGTTACTCTCTGCAGGATTCCCAGTGGACAGCTTTGGGAGGGAGTCAGGAGGTGAGTTATTCTCCGCAGGATTCCAATGGACAGGCTTTGGGAGGGGAGTCAGGAGTTGAGTTACTCTCCGCAGGATTCCCAGCCTCTGATCTGTCGACCAGGCAGGGGTGCTTTAGCCTGTTGCTTGTTATGCTTTAGCCTGAAAACTAATGTACAGTTTGTGCCAAAACATCTCACAAACCAAAGCATCAAATTCACACCCTAATGTATCCCATTACTTAGCATATTTCAAACCTTCACACCACAACAAGTGCCAAGCAAATACCTTCTCCACACAGAATCTAACCATCTCCCCCTTGGTATTCAGTGGGATCACTATTGCTTAATCCCCTCCCCCAAATATCCCCGGGGGTTATTATTGACCAGAAACTAAACTGGGACCCAGCCAGATAAACCCAGAGCAGGTCAGAGGCTGGGAATCAGAGTTAGATTCGGATAGATAGATTTAGATAGGGGTGATTTAGATAGTTACATGTGATCGGTGCAGGCTTGGAGGGGCTGAAGGGCCTGTTCCTGTGCTGTACTAAGAAAAAGAGCAAAGAAAATTACAACAGGCTTTCCAAGCCTACACCGACTGCGTTGCCCCAACTGAACTAAAACCCCCTACCCTTCCAGGGACCATATCCCTCTATTCCCATCCTATTCATGGATTTGTCAAGATGTCCCTTAAAACTCACTACCGTATCCACTTCCACTCCCTCCCCCCGGCAGCAAGCTCCAGGCACCCAGCACCCTCTGTGTCAAAAAGATGCCTCGTACATCTCCTTTAAACCTTGCCCCTCACACCTTAAACCTCTGCCCCCCAAGGAATTTGCTCTTCCACTGTTCTTTGTTTCTATGAGATCCCCTCTCACCCATTTTCCATTCCAATGCGTAGAGTCTTAAGCTTTTTACCCTTTGCTTCGTCAGGCAATCCCTCCAAAGCCACCACATCCTTCTGGCAGTGTGGTGACCAGAATTGGATGCAATATTCCAAATGTTGCCTAACCAATGTTTTGTACAACTGTAACATAATTTGACAAATTTTAAACCCAATGCCCAGCTGATGAAGGCAATCATGCCGTATGCTTTCTTCACTACATTTTCCTCCTGTGCTACCACTTTTAAGGATCTGTGGATTACACTCCCAGGTGGTATGACAGCAAAGCTTTTACAGATGCATTATTCTTTCTGGTTGTATCACAGCTTGGTATGGGCTCCTGCTCTGCCCAAGGCTGCAAGGAACTACATAAATGTAGCCCAGTCCCATCACGCAAACCAGCCTCCCATCCAATGACTCCATCTACACTTCCCACTGCATCTGAAAAAGCAGCCAGCATAACCAAGGACCCACACGCACCCTGGACATTCTCTCTTTCACCTTCTTCCATCAGGAAAAAGATACAAAAGTCTGAGGTCACGTACCGACCGACTCAAGAACAGCTTCTTCCCTGCTGCTGTCAGACTTTTGAATGGATCTATCTCGCATTAAGCTGATCTTTCTCTACACCTTAGCTATGACTGTAACACGACATTCTGCGCCCTCTCCTTTCCTTGTCCATGAACGGTATGCTTTATCTGTATAGCGCGCAAGAAACAATACTTTTCACTGTGTCCTAGTACATGTGACAATAATAAATCAAATCAAGTATTAAGTTGATCTTTCTCTACATCCTAGCTGTGACTGTAACACTACATTCTGCTCTCTCTTTTTCCTTCTTTACGAGCCGTGAAGTTATGTTACAACTGTACAAAACTCTGGTGCAGCCGCACTTGAAGTATTGCGTACAGTTCTGGTCGCCGCATTATAGGAAGGATGTGGAAGCATTGGAAAGGGTGCAGAGGAGGTTTACCGGGATGTTGCCTGGTATGGTGGGAGGGCCTTATGAGGAAAGGCTGAGGGACCTGAGATTATTTTCATTAGAGAGAAGAAGGTTACGCGGTGACCTAATTGAGGCGTATAAAATGATCAAAGGACTGGATAGGATGGATAGTGAGAGCCTTTTTCCTCGGATGGTGATGACCAACATGAGGGGACATAACTTTAAATTAAGAGGGGGTCGTTATCGGACGGATGTCAGAGGCAGGTTCTTTACACAGAGGGTGGTGAGAGCGTGGAATGCTCTGCCTGCAGCAGTTGTGGACTCGCCTACTTTGGGGGCATTCAAATGGTCAGTGGATAGGCATATGGATGATATTGGAATAGTTTAGGTTAGAGGGTCCACTGGCCGACGCAACATCGAGGGCCGAAGGGCCTGTACTGCGCTGTAATGTTCTATGTTCTCTATGAACGGTATGCTTTGTCTGTATAGCATGCAAGAAACAATACTTTTCACTGTTTCCCAGTACACGTGACAACAATAAATCAAATTAAATATTAAGCTGATCTTTCTCTACACCCTAGCTGTGACTGTAACACTACATTCTGCATTCTTTCTCCTTTCCTTCTCTATGAACAGTATGCTTTGTCTGTATAGTGTGCAAGAAGCAATACTTTTCACTGTGTCCCAATACATCTGACAATAATAAATCAAATCAAGTATTAAGTTGATCTTTTCCTACACCCTAGCTGTGAGTGTAACACTATATTCTGCTCTCTCTTTTTCCTTCTCCATGAACGGTATGCTTTGTCTGTATAGCATGCAAGAAACAATACTTTTCACTGTTTCCCAGTACACGTGACAACAATAAATCAAATTAAATATTAAGCTGATCTTTCTTTACACCATAGCTGTGACTGTAATACTACATTCTGCACCTTCTTCTTTTCTTCTCTATGAACAGTATGCTTTCTCTGTATAAATAAATAATATTTTTCAGTCTGTCCCAATACACATGTGACAATAATAAATCAAATCAAATGAATTCAGCACACTTGGGGAGAATTACAGCCAGTGTTCCAAACGTGGCCTAACCAATGTTTTACACAACTGTAACATAATTTGCCAACTTTTATACTTGATGTTTTGGCCAATGAAGGCAAGCATGCCACATGCTTCTTCACCACCTTTTCCACCTGTGCTACCACTTGGAAGGGTCTACGGAGCTGTACTCTCTGTGTGGCTATATTTCCGATGGTTCTGCCATTTATTTTATAGCTCCCTTGGAATTGAATCTACCAAAAATGCATTGCCTGGCAATGGTCCGGATTAAACTCCTTTCTCATAGAACATAGAACATTACAGCGCAGAACAGGCCCTTCGGCCTTCGATGTTGTGCCGAACAATTATGAAAAAAGCAATGACCCTCCAAACTAAACCATTCCCTTCTCTTCCATAAACTTATCAACTAAGATAAGTTCTCCACCTGGTTTTTCCAGCTTGTCTATATCCTGCTGTATTCTCTGAGAATCCTCATCACTATCCGCAACCCTGCCATTCTTGGAAACACTTGGGATTCTTAAGAAGGTTTGAAAGGGTAAATGTTGAGAGAAAATTACCCTCCCCCGCAACCCACCACTTTGTGGGAGAATCTCGGATCAAAGGAGCACAGTCTCAGAATTAAGGGGCACCAACCTAAGACTGGGATGAAGGTGGATTCCTTCTTTCAGAAGGTTGTGAGCTTCGGAAGCTCCTGCCGCAGGGAAACATGTTGGGAGGGGTGCAGAGTCCTTGTGTGTGTGTTTGAGGCTGAGATAGCTGGTTCTTTGATCAGTCAGGAATTAAGAGTTACAGGAAAAGGGCAAGAAATGTTTCATTTATCATAACGTTGATGTATTAGTGTCACAAGCAGGCTTACATTAACACTGCAATGAAGTTACTGTGAAAATTCCCCAGTCGCCACATTCCGGCGCCTGTTCGGGGACACTGAGGAAGAATTTAGCACTTAACCTGCACATCTTTGGACACTAAGGGGCAATTTAGCATGGTCAGTACCCCTAACCTGCACATCTTTCAACAACTGGGGGCAATTTAGCATGGCTAATCCACCTAATGTGCACATCTTTGGATACAAGAGGCAATTTAGCACCTAACCTGCACATCTTTGGACACTAAGAGGCAATTTAGCACGGCCAATCCGCCTAACCTGCACTTCTTTGGACACTAAGGGGCAATTTAGCATGGCTGACCCACTTCATCAGCACATCTTTCTGATTGTGGGAGGAAACCAGACCATCCAGAGGAAACTCACGCAGACACTGGTTGGGGGGAGAACTGCAGACTTTGCACAGACAATGACACACGGCAAGAATGTTGGCCAATATGTCACTGTGCCACCCCCTTTCGGGAAGGCAATTTGCAAACTCCACACAGTCACCATGGCTGGAATTGAACTCCCAGTCCCTGGAGCTGTGGCCCAGCCACAATCCTATTGAATAGTGGAGCAGGCCTGAGGGGCAAAGTGTCCTTACTCTTGCACCGATTTCTTGTCATCCTACGTGTGGGCGGGGCTGTTGTCAAACTACGACGATGAGGTGGGAGGATTCAATTAATTTCGGTGGGGGGGGGGGAAATCAGCGTTCATTCAGGGAGGCAAGAAGAGGGCTACGGAAAAGCATGGAGGAAGACTTGAGAGAGACAAAATGGCCGCCCTCTGAAACAGGAAGGAGACCTGGAGGTTGCCAGGGACAAAATGGCCTCCTGGTGAAACTGGAATAAGGAGTGGGGAAAGAGTGTATTAATTTGCTTTGACAGAGAACTCGAGATAAGATTTCTTTCTTTAAGAGAACTCTCCCATTGTTTGATTTTAATAGTTTCTTTTTAAATGAATTAATGTGCCGGACACAGTCTTTCAATTGTCAAGAAGATAGAACTGTCATCTTGGTCTGAAGGTCAACATATTCCCCTCAGTGTTCAGAGTGCTGTCATTGGCTGGAATAATCTTGGGGGCTGGGGTTCCAGAGGCGAATGTTCTGCGGGGGGGGGGGGGGGGGGGTATGGATATGGGGTCAAATCCCATCAGGGCAACTTTTATTATTGCTACATGTATTGGGATATAGAGAAAAGTATTGTTTCTTGCACGCTATACAGACAAAGCACACCGTTCATAGAGAAGGAAAGGAGAGGGTGCAGAATGTAGTGTTACAGTCACAGCGAGGGTGTTGAGAAAGATCAGCTTAATATTTGATTTGATTTATTATTGACACGTGTATCGGGATACAGTTAAACATATTGTTTCTTGCACACTATACAGACAAAGCATACCACTCATAGAGAAGGAAAGGAGAGGATGCAGAATGTAGTGTTACAGTCACAGCTAGGGTATAGAGAAAGATCAATTTAATACTTGATTTGAATTATTATTGTCACGTGTATTGGGATACAGTGAAAAACATTGTTTCTTGCATGCTGTACAGACAAAGCATACCATTCATAGAGAAAGAAAGGAGAAAGTGCAGAATGTAGTGTCACATTCACAGCTAGGGTGTAGAAAAAGATCAACTTAATATTTGATTTGATTTATTATTGTCCCATGGGGATAGGGCCTGGGTGGAATTGTGGTCGATGCAGGCTCGATGGACCAAATGGCTTCCTTCTGCTCTATATGGATTCGCTGATCCTTTAATTCTATAATAAAAATCTGGAACTATAAAGCCAGTTTCAGTCATGGAGGAACATAGAACATAACAGCGCAGAACAGGCCCTTCGGCCTTCGATGTTGCACCGATCAATTAGGAAAAAGCAATGACCCTCTAACCTAAACCATTCCTTTTCGTCCATAAACTTATCTACTAACCTCTTAAACGCCACCAAACTTGACGCATCTACAACTACAGCAGGCAAGGCATTCCATACCCTTACCACCCTCTGGGTAAAGAACCTACCTCTGACATCCGTCCTATAACTACCACCCCTTAATTTAAAGCTGTGTCCCCTCGTGCTAGCTTTCTCCATCCTAGGGAAAAGGCTATCACTGTCCACCCTATCTAAACCTCGAATCATCTTATATGTTTCAATAAGGTCTCCTCTTAGCCGCCTTCTTTCTAACAAAAACAACCTCAAATCCCTCAGCCTCTCTTCATAATACCTGCCCTCCATACCAGGCAACATCCTGGTAAACCTCCTCTGTACCCTCTCCAATGCCTCCACATCTTTCTTATAATGTGGTGACCAGAACTGTACACAATACTCCAAGTGCGGCCGCACTAGAGTTTTGTACAGTTGCACCATGACGTTGCGGCTCCGAAATTCAATCCCCCTACCAATAAAAGCTAAGACTCCGTATGCCTTCTTAACAACCTTATCGACTTGATTGCCAACTTTCAAGGATCTATGCACATATACACCAAGATCCCTCTGTTCTTCAACACTATTAAGAGTCCTACCATTCGCCCTATACTCTACACATTTGTTATTCCTGCCAAAGTGAATTACCTCACACTTTTCCGCATTAAACTCCATTTGCCACCTCTCGGCCCAGCTCTGCAACTTGTCCAAGTCCCTCTGCAAACTATAACACCCTCTTCACTATCTACCACTCCACCGACTTTAGTGTCATCTGCAAATTTACTAATCCATCCTTCAATACCCTCATCCAGATCATTTATAAAAATTACAACAGCAGGGGCCCCAAAACAGATCCCTGAGGTACACCACTTGTAACCGAACTCCACGATGAATAACTTCCATCAACCACCACCCTCTGTCTTCTATCTGCTAGCCAATTCCTAATCTAATTAGCTAAATCACCCCCAATCCCATACATCTGCATTTTCTGCAGAAGCATTCCATGGGCCACCTTATCAAACGCCTTACTAAAGTCCATATATACCACATCAACTGCCTTATCCCCATCCACCTCTTTGGTCACTTTTTCAAATAACTCAATAAGGTTAGTAAGGCACGACCTACCCTTCACAAAACCATGCTGACTATCCCCAATCAATTCATTTCTCTCTAAATAACTATAAATCTTATCCCTAATAATGCTTTCCAATACTTTGCCCACAACAGAAGTAAGACTCACCGGCCTATAATTCCCCGGAAAGTCTCTATTCCCCTTCTTGAACAATGGGACCACATTCGTTATCCTCCAGTCTTCCGGCACTATACCCGTAACCAACGACGACCTGAAGATCAGAGCCAGAGGCTCTGTATTCGCCTCTCTCGCCTCCCAGAGAATCCTAGGGTAAATCCCGTCCGGCCCAGGGGACTTATCTAACTTCAAACCCTCAAGAATATCTAGCACATCCTCCTTATCTACTTCAATACTTTCCAATTTACAACTCTGTATCCCAGTGTTCTCCACAACTACATTTACATCTCCCTGCATGAATACCGAAGAGAAATATTTGTTCAGTGCCTCTCCAATCTCTTCAGGCTCCACGCACAACTTCCCACTGCTGTCTATGACGGGCCCTAATCTTGCCCTAACCAATCTTCTATTCTTAACATATCTAAAGCAAGCTTTAGGATTCTCCTTAATCCTATCAGCCAAAGTCTTCTCGTGTCCCCTCTTAGCTCTCCTCAATTCACTCTTTAGCTCCCTCCTGGCTAATCTATAGCTATCCATTGCACTAACTGAGCCTTCAAGCCTCATCCTGACATAAGCCTCCTTTTTCCTTTTAACCAGCGAATTAACTTTTTTAATACACCATGGTTCCCTTACTCGACCATTTCCTCCTTGCCTGACAGGGACATACTTATCAAGGACTCGCAGTAGCTGCTCCTTGAATACGCTCCACATTTCAGATGTTCCCAGTCCCTGTAGTTTCCTAGTCCAACCTATGCACCCTAATTCCCTCCTTATGGCCTCATAATTACCATTCCCCCAGCTATAACTACTGCCCCCCGGTTCATGCCTATCCCTATCCATCACTAAGGTGAACGTAACCGAATTGTGGTCACTATCACCAACATGTTCACCAACTTCCAAGTCTAACACCTGGTCTGGCTCATTGCCCAGCACCAAATCCAATGTAGCCTCATCTCTAGTTGGCCTATCTACATACTGAGTCAAAAAAACCTTCCTGCATGCTTTGTACGAAAACTGACCCCTCTAACGAGCTAGAGCTATAGCTATTCCAATCAATATTAGTAAAATTAAAGTCCCCCATAACAATTACCCTATTACTTTCAACTCCTGTCCAGGATCGACTTTGCAATCCTTTCCTCTACCTCTCTAGAACTTTTAGGAGGTCTATAAAAGACTCCCAACAGGGTGACCTCTCCTCTCCTGTTTCTAATCTCGGCCCATACTACCTCAACAGACAAGTCCTCATCAAACTTCAAACTGTAACAACTATCATCGATTGTTGCAAAGAAAACCCCATCTGGCTCACTAACGTCCCCCTTTAGGGAAGGAAATCTGCTGTCCTTATCCCGGTCTGGCCTACATGTGACTCCAGACTCCCCTCCCCCGCTGTGCACCCCCCTCCCTCACGCACACACACACATGCACACACACTCACGCACACACAATATGATGGACTCTTAACTGCCCTCCTCTGAGTGAGAAAATCAGTTCAAGGGGGCAATTAGGGATGAGCACAAATTCTGGGTCTTGCCCAGTGTGTTCCCCCGCCAACGCGCCACCCCATCCCCATATATCCAGCAAAGAAAATGTTTTGCTTCTTTTTACAGGTTTCTGTAAAAAAGGTTCAGTCCTGCCACGACAAATAGTGAAATTGGAATTCAATTCTAAAAACTCTGGAATTAAAAGTCTAATGATGATCACAACACTAATGTCAATTGTCGTAAAAACCCATCGTGTTCACTGATATCCCTTTTGGGGAAAGAAATCTGCAAACTCCACACAAACACTCACCAAAGGCCGGAATTGAACCCATGTTCCTGGCAGGGGTGCTAACCACCGTGTCACAGTGTCACACACCATACAACAGATCTCAAACAATGACGAGACAGAGTACAGGAATGAGATAGAGAATTTGGTGAACTGGTGCAGCGACAATAATCTCTCCCTCAATGCCAACAAAATGAAGGAGATTGTAATCAACTTCAGGAAGCATAAAGGAGAACATGCCCCTGTCTGCATCAACGGGGACGAAGTGGAAATCCAAGTGAAAGTCAAGAGTTTCATGTTTTTAGGTGTCCAGATCACCAACAATCTGTTCTGGCTCCCCCACGCCAATACTATAATTAAGAAAGCCCCACCAACGCTTCTACTTTCTCAGAAGACTAAGGAAATTTGGCATGTCTGCTCCCACTCTCACCAACTTTGACCATAGAAAGCATCCTTTCTGGTTGTATCACAGCTTGGTATGGGCTCCTGCTCTGCCCAAGACCCGCAAGGAACTACGAAAGGTCGTGAATGTAGCCTAATCCATCACACAAACCAGCCTCCCATCCATTGACTCCGACTACACTTCCCGCTGCCTCGGGAAAAGCAGTCGGCATAATCAAGGATCTCCCCACGCACCCCAGACATTCTCTCTTCCACCTTCTTCCATTGGGAAAAAGATACAAAAGTCTGAGGTCACGTTCGGACCGACTCAAGAACAGCTTCTTCCCTGCTACTATCAGACTTTTGAATGGACCTGCCTGATATTTAATTGATCTTTCTCAAGACCTTATCTGTGGCTGTAACCTTACATTCTGCACCCTCACCTTTCCTTCTCTATGAACGGTATGCTTTGTCTATACAGCGTGCAAGAAACAGTACTTTTCACTGTATTCCAATACATATGACAATAATAAATCAAATATTAAGCTCATCTTTCTCTACACCCTAGCTGTGACTGTAACTCTACATTCTGCACTCTCTTCTTTCCTTCTCTATGAACAGTATGCTTTGCAGAACGTACGAGAAACAATACTTTTCACTGTATCCCAATACACGTGACAATAATAAATCAAATCAAATATTAAACTGATCTTTCTCTACACCCTAGCTGTGACTATAACATACATTCTGCACTCACCTTTCCTTCTCTATGAACGGTATGCTTTGTCAGTATAACATGCAAGAAACAATACTTTTCACTGTATTCCAGTAGACATGACAATAACAAATCAAATCGAATCAAGTTCAGAAAGGTAAAAGAATTGACTACATCTATCAAACACTCTCACATTCAGGCTAAGTACAAGGTACATGAGAATTAACAAACAACAGACTGCTCTGCAGTGCAAGTGACATACGCAACCAGGACAGAATATATGGATTTGTCAAATTTATCCAGCTGTTAATCGCACTGAGAGTCAACCAATTTCATTAAAGTTCTGTCATTCTCATGAGAATTTCCAATCCCGACCTATGCACATCACTCCTTGGGATTCTCTCCAAAGTGTATCTCCCCCTCAGATGGGCTGAACAATAACAGGATCTCAGTCTCGCCTTCCAGAATCCCTTCTGCTCGGAATGCCTGAGTGACTCGACACCAGCTCACTCACAAACTTTTGCATCTATTCCGCATGGCTGTTACTCCACTGTTATAAAACCATAATACCATGAGATATAGGAGCGGAATTATGCCATTCAACCCATCAAGTCTGCTCTGCCATGTCTAGTAAATTTCTCAACCGCATTGTCCTATAGCCTCACCAATCAGAAACCAAACTATCTCTGTCTCCAACACACTCAGTGACCCAGCTTCCTCTGTGGCAATAAATTCCACAAATTCACCCCCCACCCTCTGGCTGAAGAAATCCCTCCCCATCTCGGTTCTAAAGGGACGTCCTTTACTCTGAGGCCCTGCCCTTGGATCGCAGTCTCTCTGACATATTAAACACATCTTTGGACACTAAGGGGCAATTTAGTATGGCCAATTCACCTAACCTGCACATCTTTGGACACCAAGGGGAAATTTACCATGGCCAATCCACCTAACCTGCACATGTTTGAACAGTAAGGGACAATTTAGCATGGCCAATCCACCTAACCAGCATATCTTTGAACACTAAGGGGCAATTTAGCATGGTCAAACCACCTAACCTGCACACCTTTGGACACAAAGGGGCAATTTAGCATGGCCAATTCACCTAACCTGCACATCTTTCAGACTGTGGGAGGAACAGGAGCACCCGGAGGAAATCCATGCAGACACGGGGAGAACATACAGTCTCTGCACAGACAGCCGGAAATCGAACAAGTGTCTAGCGAGGCAGCGGTGCTAACCCACTGTGCCACCGAATGCCCGTGTTATCTATAAAGGTTGCTGCAAATTTCTCCCGCGATGGGGCAGGGGGGTCGGAACAGGTCTAAGAACAAAGAACAAAACAGCACAGGAAACAGGCCCTTCGGCCCAACAAGCCCGCGCCGCCACCCCAATGTTCCCACCTCTCTGTTTATAGATCTATGGATTAAAAACCAAATTTGAGACAACTTAGGGAGAATTTGTTTTGCCAATTAGCCTAAGGGCACATCTGTGGGAGGAAACCGGAGCACCCGGAGGAAGCCCACGCAAGCACGGGGAGAATGTGCAAACTCCCACAGACACAGGCCCAAATCCATGTTTCTGCACAGCACAGCGATAGTCACTGAGCTGTCGTGTTGCCCATCAAATGGTCCAGGTCAAGCATACACCAACGACGTGAAGCACTAGGATACTCTCGAAAAAAATCCAACAGCAGCCCTCTCACGACCCATCGCGTGTATGCCTCTTGTTAGACAACAAGGTGGACCAAAGCACCTGTAGGATAAAAACAAGTACATCAATATCATCTATTGACACATTTCCCAGGGACTCCCAAGGCTCATGATCCCTATTTTAAATCAGTTTTCTATACTCTTGTGTCTTTCATTATCCAGAGAGCTTTAGATTTCCCAGAATCATAAAATCCTACAGTGCGGAAAGAGGTCATCTGGCCCATCGAGATTGCACCAATTTTCTGACATATTTTACCTAGGCACTTTCTCCCACTCTATTCTTGTAACCCCACACATTTACCATGATTAATCCACCTAATTTACACATCTTGGGACATTAAGGGACAATTTAGCATGGCCATTCCACCTAACCCGCACATCTGGGCTGTGGGAGGAAACTGGACCACTGGAGGAAACCCATGTGGATATGGGGACAATACGCAAACACTACAGATAGTCACCCAAGACTGGAATCAAACCCCAGTCCCTGGCACTGAATCAGCAGTGCTAACAACTGTGCCAGCGTGCTGTCCACTGTGCCACCATACCTTTCCCCTTTTGCGTTATACCCTGATTGTGCTCAAACTCTCTTTTCTGAAAGCTGTCCATTGTTCAATTATTACTTTGTTTGCTAATCTATGATTCCTATTTATTAGGCACAGATGCATTTTTACCCCATTAAGGCTTTCCCTCAATTAATTATTCTCATTCTGGATTGACCTTGGTCCTTTTCCACAGCCAGCCTAAACCTTATGATACCAAGGTCACCCACTGACACTCGATTCTCTTAGTAAGAGGTCTGACAACACCAATTTTAAGTCCAACTGATTTATTTGATAGTAAACTTGCTAGCTTTCGGCCTTTGTGCCTTCGTCAGGCGAATGAGGTGTTCTGGTCTGCAATAGCACACACATATCAGCACAGACAGTTTACAGATTGCTGATTAGAATGCAAATCCTTACACCTAACCTGCTATTCAAGTCTTAAAGTGGCTAACAATGTGGGTGGAAGGAGCACTGAGCACAGGTTAGAGAGATGTGTATTGTCTCCAGACAGCACAGTAAGTGAGTTTTTTTGCTAACCCAGGCAAATCATGGGGGTTACAGATTGTGTGACATGAAGCCAAGATCCGTTAAGATCTTGTGTGCGGAGCTTGGCTATCAGTCTCTGCTCAGCGGCTCTGCGCTGTGTGTTGTGAAGGCCCCCTTGGTTTACCCGAAGGTCGGAGGCCGAATGCCCGTGACTGCTGAAGTGTTCACCCACAGGAAGGGGTGAAATCAGTTGGATTTAAAATCGGTGTTGTCAGACCTCTTACTGAGTTTACCTCAGTCCAACGCCAGCATCTCTATGTCATCACTCGATTCTCTTAGCCACCTCACCCCTAAGAACCAGGTTCAGCAATACCCCTGTCTTGTTGATTGGGAGTATACTCCCCAATCTAGACACAAGTGGGTATGTGAAGTGGAGAAGGAAATCCCACCTTATATATTCTTTGCCCTTTCAGCACCTTCATCTTTCACAATTTTTTTTTGGTGAGGAATTTGCAGAACTCAAGTTTGTATTTTGCCAAAACTTCACGCAAAAAAAAAAATCAGAGTCTTTACAGTATAGGAGACTTTGTGGGCCATCGAGTGTGCACTGGCCCTCTTCGTCCCACTTTCTGTAACCTTGCACATTCTTATCCCGTCTTGACATTCTCCCGTCCTGCCTGTTACAGGAATTGGGGCGGACCATGCAAAGGATTCTCCGGCTTTCAGGCAAGCGCAGCCGGAGAATCCCTTGAATTGATCTTTTTAGACGGCTAAACAAACGGCTGAAAGTTTATCAGACCCTACCTGATAATATAAAAACATATTTTGCTCCCAACTCCTTTTCACAACATATTCTAGTTGGTTTTTAGAATCATTTTGATAATGTCGCTGCACCCTGAGGTTCAGGTATAATCACTGAATAAAATCTTCCAGCCACCCCTGGCCCACCAATTTGCTGCTCCCGCTTAGCCCGCACTCCATTGCAGAAAACAGCCAGCTCCCAGCACCAGAACTTTATAACTTTAAAACATTTCCAACCAGTGGAAACCAGTGAGTTTTTAACTAAACGAGCTCCATCGCCCAGATTACTTTCAATTAAAGAACAAAGAACAAAACAGCATGGGAAACAGGCCCTTTGGCCCAACGGGCCCGCGCCGCCACCCCGATGTTCCCACCTCTACCCGTGATCCCTGTCTATGTTTACAGATCTATGGATTAAAAACCAAATTTGAGACAACTTAGGGAGAATTTGTTTTGCCAATTAGCCTAAGAGCACATCTTTGGGATGTGGGAGGAAACCGGAGCACCCGGAGAAAACCCACGCAAGCACGGGGAGAATGCGCAAACTCCCACAGACACAGGCCCAAATCCATGTATCTGCACAGCACAGCGATAGTCACTGAGCTGTCGTGTTGCCCATCAAATGGTCCAGGTCAAGCGTACACTAACGACGTGAAGCACTAGGATACTCTCGAAAAAAAAATCAAAGCAGCCCTCTCACGACCCATCGCGTGTATGCCCCTTGTTAGACAACAAGGTGGACCAAAGCACCTGTAGGATAAAAACAAGTACATCAATATCATCATCTATTTACACACTTCCCAGGGACTCCCAAGGCTCATGATCCCTATTTTAAATCAGTTTTCTATACCCCTCCATTCCCATTCTGTTCATGTGCCCATCTAAGTATTTCTTAAATAACTCCAGAGTACCTGCCTCCACCACTTTACTTGGCAGCGCATTCCATACCCCCACCACCCTCTGTGTGAAAAAACTCCTCTAGCATCCAAATTATACCTTACCCCCCTCACCCTAAGCCCGTGACCCCTCGTGCTATTCGAGTCCATCCTAGGAAAAAGCTTAACCCTGTTTACTCTATCTATACCCCTCATAATCTTGTACACCTCTATCAGATCTCCTCTAAGTCTACGTCTTTCGAAGGAAAGTTTCTGAGTAACTTCTCACAGCCAAGTCTGCTTCTGAATAAACCTGAGAATTTAATAAAAAAGTCATCTGGACTCGAAACATCAGATTTTTTTTTTCTGTCAGATCCGCCAACTGCATTTTTTTTTTAATTTTTTTTTTGTTTCTGAAATATTACTCACCGGCTCCCAGAACGAGTGCATCCTGCTCCCCACCCCAGCCACTCCGAATAGGGAGCGTTCACCCTGCCCACCAAAAGGTAGAGTAAACTCGGAATAAACCCACTTCCGAACCCACCCCTCATCTGGACAGGGGGTTTGAGAGAGACTGGGAGCACTCATTCCCACCCTGACTAAACTCCCCGGGGTTGTTAGTGTACACACAGAAAACTGCGCGCCACTTTGCGAGAAGGGCGCTACACCGAAGAAAGGTCAAACTTGTGTTTCTTCTTTCTATTTTTTTTTTTTGAAAAGAAAACCCCGACCCTTAGAGCTGAGATTTGAATCGTTTCTTCAGAAACGGGGGTCGGGACACTTGAGATGCAATAGTTTTCGAGTCGAGTGTGACGCTGTTACCCCCATTTCCCTGCGGGACGGCTTCCTTTAAAGACCGGTGGGTGGCCTCGACTCTCATTCGGAAGACGTTTGGGAGCGCGAGGGGACAGTGCGCGCAACGGACTCAAACCCACCCCCCCCTCTCCCCCCCCCCCCCCCCCCCCCCCTCCCCCTCCCCCCCATCCCCCCCCCTCCCTCCCCCTCCCCCCTCCCCCCCCTCCCCCTCCCCCTCCCCCCCCTCCCCCTCCCCCCCCTCCCCCTCCCCCCCCCCCCTCCCCTCCCCCTCCCTCCCCCCCCTCCCCCCCCCCCCCCCCCCTCCCCCTCCCCTCCCCCTCCCCTCCCCCCTCCCCCTCCTCCCCTCCCCCCCCCCCTCCCCCTCCCCCCCCCCCCGGCCCTCCCCTCCTCCCCCCCCTCCCACTCCCCCCCTCCCTCCCTCCCCTCCCCCCCCCTCTCCCCCTCCCCCCCTCCCCTCTCCCTCCCCCCTCCCCCCTCCCCCCCCCCCCTCCTCCCCCTCCCCCCCTCCCTCTCCCCCCTCCCTCCCCTCCCCCCCCCCTCCCCCCTCCCCCCCTCCCCCCTCCCCCCTATCTCCCCCCCTCCCCCCCCTCCCCCCCTCTCCCCCCTCCCCCCCTCCCCCTCTCCCCCTCTCCCCCCTCCCCCCCCTCCCCCCTCTCTGTTCCCCCTCCCCCCTCTCCCCCCCTCCTCCCCCCCTCTCCCCCCCTCCCCCCCCCCCACTCCCCCCCTCCCCCCTCCTCCCCCCTCCCCCCTCCCCCCCTCCCCCGCTCCCCCGCTCTCCACCCCCCTCCCCCTCCCCCCTCCCCCCCCTCTCCCCCCCTCTCCCCCTCCCCTCCCCCTCCCCCCCTCCCCCCTCTCCCCCCTCTCCCCACTCCCCCTCCCCCCTCTCCCTCCCTCCCTTACCCCTCCCCCTTCCCCCCCCCCCTTCCCCCTCCCGCCCCTTCCCCTCCCCCTCCCCTCCCCCCCTCTCCCCCCCTCCCCCCCTTCCCCCCCCTCGCCTCCCTCCCCCTCCCCCCTCCTCCCCCTCCCCCCCCCTCCCCCCCTCCCCCCCCCCCCCCCCCCCTCCCCCTCCCCCCCCCACTCCCCCCCCCCCTCCCCCTCCCCCCCCTCCCCCCTCCCCCTCCCCCTCCCCCTCCTCCCCCCTCCCCCCCCCCCCCCCTCCCCCCTCCCCCCCTCCCCTCCCCTCCCCCCCTCCCCCTCCCCCTCCCCCCTCACCCTCCCCCATCCCCCTCCCCCCCCTCCCCCCACCCTCCCCCCCCCTCCCTCCCCCCCCTCCTCCCCTCCCCCTCCCTCCCCTCCCCCTCCTCCCCTCCCCCTCCCCTCCCCCCCCCCCTCCCCTCCCCCTCCTCCCCTCCCCCCTCCCCTCCCCCTCCCCCCCCCCCTCCCCCCCTCCCCCCCCCCCTCTCCCTCCCTCCCCTCCCCTCCCCCCCTCCCCTCCCCCTCCCTCCCCCCTCCCCCTCCCCTCTCCCCTCCCCTCCCCTCCCCCCTCCCCTCCTCCCCTCCCCTCCCCTCCCCCCTCTCCCCCCCTCCCCCCTCCCCCTCCCCCCCTCCCCCCTCCCCTTCCCCCCCCTCCCCCCTCCCCCCTCCCCTCCCCCTTCCCCCCCTCCCCCTCCTCCCCCTTCTCCCCCCTCCCCCCTCCCCCTCTCCCCCCTCCCCCTCCCCCTCTCCCCCTCATCCCCCCTCCCCCCTCCCCCTTCGCCCCTCTCCCCCATTTTCCCCCCTTCCCCCTCCCCCTCTTCCCCCCCCCCCCCCTCGTCCCCCCCCCTTTCCCCTCCCCCTTTCTTCCCCTTCTCCCCTTTCTCCCCTCCCCCTCCCCTCCCCCTCCCCCTCCCCCCCTCCCCCTCCCCCTCCCCCCCCCCTCCCCCTCCCCCTCCCCCCCCCCCTCCCCCCCTCCCCCTCCTCCCGCCGCCCCTCCCCCCTCCTACCGCCCCCCCCTCCTCCCGCCGCCGCCCCTGTTCCCTCCTCCCCCCGCCCCCCTCCCCCCTCGCCTCCTCCGTTCCCCTCCTCTCCGCCCCCCCCCCCTCCCTCCGCCCCCCCCCACCCCCCTCCTCTCCTCCTCTCCCTCCGCCCCCTCCCCCTCCTCTCCGCCCCCCTCTCCCCCTCCCTCTCCGCCGCCCCCTGCCCCCGCCTCCCCCGCCTCCCTCCGCCTCCCCCTCCTCTCCGCCGCCCCCTCCCTCCTCCCCTCTCCTCCGCCGCCCCCCTCCCCCTCCTCTCCGCCGCCCCTTCCCCCTCCTCTCCCGCCCCCTCCTCTCCGCCTCCCCCTCCTCTCCTCCGCGCCCCCTCCCCCTCCTCTCCGCCGCCCCCTCCCCCTCCTCCTCCGCCGCCCCCCTCCCCCTCCTCCGCCTCCCGCCGCCCCTCCCCCTCCTCCTCTCCCCCGTCCCCCTACCCCCTCCCCCTCCTCCCCCTCCGCTCCGCCGTCCCCTCCCCCTCCCCCTCCTCCGCTCTGCCGTCCCCCGCCTCCCCGCTCCCCCTTCCTCCGCTCCTCCTCCGCCGTCCCCCCCCCTCTCCTGCCGTCCCCCCCCTCTCCCCCCTCCACCACCCCTCCCCCCTCCTCTTCCCCTCCACCACCCCCTCCCCACACTTTGCACGCGCTGCCTCGCTGCCACACCCACTGCCTGTCAGTTGATGGTGAAGGAATCGGTGCATTTGCCCGAAGCGTAGCTCAGCCCCCGGACTCTGCACAGCAGTTGGCGTGACAGCCTGTGTTTGTAAATAGCAATAAATGCAAACTGGGTCTCCAGTTGTTAACTGGGCAATTTAGCGGGCAAAAAAAAAATTAAAGTCAGCTGGTCATCTACCGTGACAGTGCGACATTAAATCTCCATTTAGCCGGGGAATATTAGCATTTTTATGATAAGTTAATGTATCATACGATTCGATTAATTCTTTTGGAGGCAGAGGTAGCATCGCGTCCTGTTCTTGGGGACGCTGCACGGTTAACAGGGAGACGATGCACGCCCACATCCGGGCCGGAATTCTCCCATCCCGTATGGTCCCCCTATTCCTGCGGAGACCGAACCCTCGATGGGTTCACTGCGACGGGAACAGTTAACGAAAGAGGATGGCAAGATGGCGCAGTGGGTTGGCACTGCTGCCTCTTAGTGCTGGGGATCCGGGTTTGATTCCCGACTCGTGGTCGCTGACTGTGTGGAACCCGCACATTCTCCTCATGTCTGCATGGGTTTCCTGCGGGTGCTCCAGTTTCCTCCCACAGTCCGAAAGACGTGCTGGTTACATGGATTGGCCATGCTAAATTGGCCCTTAGTGTCGAAAGATATGCAAGTTTGGTGGATTGGCCATGCTGAATTGCCCCTTCACGTCCAAAGATGTGTTGGTTAGATAGATTGGCCATACTAAATTGCCCCTAAATGTCCAAAAATGTGTTGCTTAGATGGACTTGCCATGCTAAATTGTCCCTTAGTATCCAAAGATATGCAGGTTAGGTGGATTGGCCATGCTGAATTGCCTCTTAGTGTCCAACGATGTGCAGGTTGGGTGGATTGGCCGTGCTAAATTGTCCCTTAGTGTCCAAAGATGTGCGGGTTAGGTGGATTGGCCATGCTAAACTGCGTGGGCTACAGAGCTATGGTGGAGGAGTGTGCCTGGGTAAGAGAGTCAACACAGGCTTGATGGGCCAAATGGTCTCCTTCTGCAATGTCAGGATTCCATGGCTCTCTACTGTGGCGTAACTCATTTTAAGTCTGATCCATCACAAAATTCCCAACAGCTGTACCCAGGGTTATATTTACTTGGAGGATGTACGATACAGAAAAAACATCTCTAGTCAAATGACAGAGTAAACAAGGAGAATTCTTCTCCAACACTCGGAGGGGTAGAACATCGATCAGCGCAGGGCCAGGCCTTTCGATCCATTCAGTTGTGCCAAGCCAGATGGCAAATTAAACTAATCCCCTCTGCCTGCCCTTCCTCCCTATCTCTCTATTCCACATATATTCAAAGAAACATAGAAAACCTTTAGTGCAGAAGGAGGTTATTCAGCCCATTGAACCTGTATCGACAACATTCACACTCCAAAGCCTATTCCCAAAGCTCCTCATACTTCCACTGCTTATCCCTCAAACCTGCACATTCTGGGACACTAAGGGCCAATCCACCTAATCTGCACATCTTTGGATACTAAGGGGCAATTTAGCATGGCCAATCCATCTAACCTGCAATTAATTGGATACTAAGGGGACAATTTAGCATGGCCAATCCACCTAACCTACACATCTTTTGGACACTAAGGGTCAATTTAGCATGGCCAATCCACCTAACCTACACATCTTTTGGACACTAAGGGACAATTTAGCATAGCCAATCCGCCTAACCTACACATCTTTGGACACTAAGGGGCAATTTAGCATGGCCAATCCATCTAATCTACGCGTTCTGTGAAACTAAGGATCAATTTAGCATAGCCAATCCACCTAATCTACACCTTCGGTGAAACTAAGGGGCAATGTAGCATGGCCAATCCATCTAACCTAGATATTCTGGGACTCTAAAGAGCAATTTAGCATGGTCAATCCACCGAACCTAAACATCTTTGGACACTAAGGGACAATTTACCATGAATCCACTTAACTTACATATTCTGGGACATTAAGGGGCAATTTAGCATGGCCAATCCACCCTAACCTACACATCTTCAGACACTAAGGGGCAATTTAGCATGGCCAATCCACTTGACTGCACACCTTTGGTCAGTAAGAGGCAATTCAGCATGGTCAGTGCACCCAAGTGTCTATCTTTGGAGGAAATCGGAGCACAGCCACAGGAGGAGAATATGCAGCCCCCCTACAGAGGGTCACTCGAGGCCGGATTTCAAATCCTGACGCTGTGAAGCAGCAGCGTGAACCCACAGTGCCACCCAGTGTGTGTGTGTGTGTGTGTGTGTGTGTGTGTGTGTGCACGCGCCTAGTGCGTGATGCAAAACATCACCATTGCAATGTACGAGTTACAAAGCAGAAAGTGCCGTTGTGGTCCATCTGTTTGCTGTGCCAGGGAGCCCAGAGGCAGAAGGCTGATGTTGATTGTTATGGTGCTTAGTTGAGTTCCACGCTCTACGCCTCCCCGGGCTGCAGTTGCCCGCCCCTTTGGTAGCTCTTGCCAATCCATCGCCACCTGCTGTGTATAACCACCGCAGCTCGCCCTTCCCTCTTCCGAGGCGGCATCCACGCCGACCTTCAGGTTACACCTCCCTCACTCCCGTCCCGGGGCGGTGGAGAGAGCGCCAAGATCCTCACCGGCAAATCCAGGTTGGGCCACATTTCCGAGACTAAAATTTTTGTCCATTCGACTGCCCCCGACCCCTTCCCCCCTGCCAACGCCACCCACACACAGGACTCCGTAAACTGACCACTTATTTCTCCGACAGCACCCACCCCCTCAAGTGAGTTGCTCATGCCTCCAACGGCGAGGAAGGGAAGATTTACTGCTTGGCCGGAATTCCGCAGTGGGACTGCAGAATCTCAGCAGAGGGTTGGAGAATCCCTCCACTCCACCTCTGGCCCATTTCCAAAATGTGTGTGGGATGGCAAGGTGAAATTAGCGCCGCTGCCTCACCAAGCACAGGGACCTGGGTTCGATTCCCAGCCTTATCTCTGCAGAGTGTGCACGTTCTCCTCATATCTGCATGGGTTTCCTCCGAGTGCTCCGGTTTCCTCCCACAGTCCAAAAGATATGCAGGTTAGGGGGATTGGTTATGCTAAATTGTTCCTCAGTGACCAATCATTTGCAGGTTAGGTGGATTGGCCATGCTAAATTGCCCCTTAGTGTCCAAAGATGTGCAGGTTAGGTGGATTGGCCATGCTAAATTGCCCCTTAGTGTCCAAAGATGGACAGGTTGGGCAGATTGGCCATGCTAAATTGTCTCTTAGTGTCCAAAGATGTGAGGTTAGGTGGATTGGCCATGCTAAATTACTCCTGAGTGTTCAAAGTTGAGCAGATTAGGTGGATTGGCCATGCTAAATTACCCCTGACTGTCCAAAGATGTGCAGGTTAGGAGGATTGGACATGCTAAATTGCCATCTAGACATCTTTGGACATTAAAGGGCAATATAGCATGGCTATTCCACCTAACCTGCAGAGTGATTAGCACTGCTGCTTCAAGCGCCAGGGACCTGTGTTCGATTTCTGGCTTTGGTCACTGTCTGTATGGAGTCTGTTGCTGCGGGCTCCTGGTCTGCCCAAGACCGCAAAAGACTACAAAAGGTTGTGAATGTACTCAATCCATTGATGCAAACCAGCCTCCCATCCATTGACTCCGTCTACACTTCCCGCTGCCTCGGGGAAGAGCTGCCGGCATAATCAAGGACCCCCCCACACACCCCGGACATTCTCTCTTCCATCTTCTTCTGTTGGGGAAAAGATACAAAAGTTCGAGGCCACTTACCGACTGGCTTAAGAACAGCTTCTTCCCTGCCGCTGTCAGACTTTGGAATGGACCTACCTGATATTCAGCTGATCTTTCTCTCCACCCTCGCTGTGACTGTAACACTACAGTCTGCACTCTCTCCTTTCCTTCTCTATGAAAAGTATGCTTTGTCTGTGTATGGCGCAAGAAACAATACTTCTCACTGTATCCCCATACATGTGACAATAAATAAATCAAATATTAAGTTGACCTTTCTCTACACCCTAGCTGTGACTGTAATGTCACATTCTGCACTCTCTCCTTTCCTTCTCTATGAACAGTATGCATTGTCTGTATAGTGCACAAGATACAATATTTTTCACTGTATCCCAATACATGTGGCAATAATAAATCAAAGCAAAGATCAACCTAGTGAACCTTCAGAAGCTCTTAACATGAAGCACATCAGGAAACTCACTCGCACCCTTTCTGGTTGTATCACAGTTTGGTATGGGCTCCTGCTCTGACCAAGACCTTGGGTCGTGAATGTAGCCCAATCCATCACACAAACCAGCCTCCCATCCATTTGGAAAATCATCTATATTACAGTCTCCTCACCAAACCACGCCCCCCCCCCTCCCCCCCACATACACATACACGTATATGCACACACACACACAAAACTTTACACTACATACACCTCCCTCGAATTCTCCAGGTCTCCATGCCAAATTGGCACCTTTGAGTTGACCCATATGTCAATGTTAATAAGTTCGTAAGATGTAGGAATTGAATTAGACCATTCAGCCCATCAAGCACGCTCCTCATCCCTATTTTCCTGCCTTCTCCCCGTAACCCTTCGCCCCCTTCCCAATTAAAAATCTGTCCAACCTCTCCTTAAATTTACTCACTGTCCCGGCATCCACCGCACTCTGGGAGGGAGCGAATCCAACAGATTCACAACCCCTTTGGGAGAAGTAGTTTATAAAACCAGAAGACATAGGAGCAAAAAGAGGCCACTCGGCCCATCGAGTCTGCTCCGTCATGGCTGATATTTTTCTCTTCCCCCATTCTCCTGCTTTTTCCCTTGATCCCCTTATAAATCAGGAACCTATCTATCTCTGTCTTAAAGACACTCAATGACCCGGCCTCCTCTGCGGCAAAGAGTGTGACAGATTTCCCCACTCTCCGATTGAAGAAATTCCTCCTCATTTCTGTTTTAAAGGAGCGTCCCTTTAGTCTGAGGCTGTGGTTCTAGTTTTCCCTACTAGTGGAAACATCCTGTCCATGTCCACTCTATCCAGGCCTCACAGTATCCTGTAAGTTTTAATAAGATCCACCTCCCCCCCCACCTCATCCTTCTAAACTCCATCGAGTACAGACCCAGAGTCTCAACCCGTTCCTCACACGACAAGCTCTTCATTCCAGGGATCATTCTGGTGAACCTCCTCTGGACCCTTTCCAGCACATCCTTCCTTAGATACGGGGCCCAGAACTGCTCACAATACTCCAAATGGGGTCTGTGTTTCTCCTCCAAACTCTATTTTAAATTTGCTGTCCCTTATTCGAAGGCTGTGACCTCTTGATAAGTTTAGATGTGAGGAGGTTCTAACTGTGACGTACGCCGTCCTTCTCAGGTTGGCAGGACGCCAGGGTGCCATTTTGGTATTTACGCATTCAGCGGAGAGCTACAGATCATGGCTTTCACTCTTATACGACGAAGACGGCAAGTGGTTAGCACTGCTGCCTCACAGCGCCAGGGAGCCGGGTTCGATTCCCGATCTGGGTCACTGTCACTGTGGAGTCTGCTCGTGTCTTTCCTCCGAATGCTCCGGTTTCCTCCCACAGTCCAAAAGATGTGCAGGTTAGGTGGATTGGCCATGCTAATTTGCCCCTAAAAGTCTAAAGATGTTCAGGTTAGGGGGATTGTTCGTGTTAAGTTGCCTCTTAGTATCCAAAGATATATAGGTTAGGTGGATTGGCCATGCTAAATTGTTCCTTAGTGTCCAAAGATGTTCAGATTAGGTAGATTGGCCATGCTAAATTACCCCTTAGTGTCCAAAGATGTGTAGGTTATATGGATTGGCCATGCTAAATTGTCCCTTAGTGTCCAAAGATGTACAGGTTAGGTGGATTGGCCATGCTAAATTGTCCCTTAGTGTCCAAAGATGTACAGGTTAGGTGGTTTGGCCATGCTAAATTGTCCCTTAGTGTCCAAAGATGTACAGGTTAGGTGGTTTGGCCATGCTAAATTACCCCTTAGTGTCCAAAGATGTGCAGGTTAGGTGGATTGGCCATGCTAAATTACCCCTTGACATCAGGGGGATTGGCAGGGTAAATATGTGGGGTTATGGGGAGAGGGCTCAGGTAAGTTGGTGCAGACTTGATGGGCCGAATGTCCTCCTTCTGCACTATAGGGATTCTACAATATCAGATTTCATTCACTCAAAAGACATCTTGCCTTGTAGGTGATAGACACTGGAAGCAGGAGGAGGCCATTCAGCCCTTCCAGCCCTGCTCTGTCATTCACTACGATCATGGCTGATCATTGAATTCAATATCCTGATCCCCCTCCCTTCCCCTCATTTCCCTTGATCGCTTTAATCCCCTCCACCAAGAGATATATGTACAATTATTGTCCAATGTGGTCACCGTACCAACCAACCCCCTCCCCCACCCCCCGTCCAACTCTGCCCTGTTCCAGGTAAGTACACATCCCTAGACGCCAAGCGCCCTGGGCCACATGGCACTACCTGAATGCAGAAGTCCTCAGAACCTGAGGAGACTCAGGCCCCACCGCAACAGGAATTCAGAAGCGTACTTATCTAGCAAGCAGCGGCGGGGACCCTGGCCCTTTGGGATTGTAACTGAGCAGCAGTGGGGGCAATTCCGGATTAGGAATGAGCACGTGGGGTGGGGGAGGGGGAAAACGTTCATGCGATGCCTCCTACCCCACCCTTCTGGCTCCTCCCGACGCAATACACATTACAATAATACTATGCACGTTGGACATTGGTGGCTACACTTCACTATGAAATCAGGAGCAGGTTAAGAATTCAGTCTCCGTGCACACACACTCACACACTCATGTACTCATACACACACATACACACACACACACATACTCGCATACAGACACACAGTCTCACACACACACACACGCACACACACTCACACATATACACACACACTCACTCACACTCAAACTTACTCAGACACACACACATTCACACACCCAACGCAGTCCCAACGATGAACTGTTTTTCATTCATCCCCACCACGTCCCCTCCCCCCACTTTGCCTGTCTTTTTATTTTCAATTCCATTTGGGAAAATCTGACAGATCCCTGTCCAATGGCTCCAAACATTTCTCTCTCTCTCTCTCACTCACTCTCTCTCTCTGTCCCCCTCATCTCCCTCTGTCTTCCCCTGTTTCTCTCTCTCTGTTTCTCTCTCTCTGTCTCTCTCTCTCTCTCTCTGTCTCTGTCTCTTTGTGTGTGTCTCTCTCTGTCTCTCTGTTTCTCTCTCTTTGTGTGTGTCTCCCTTTCTCTGTCTCTGTCTCTCTGTTTCTCTCTCTGTGTGTGTCTCTCTATCTCTGTATCTCTCTCTCTCTCTCTGTTTCTTTGACAATCATGTTGAAGACTCTCAGGGTAAGATGCTATAACCGAGGGGTGTGTTTGCAGCCAGTTCTTGGTGATGTATTGAAGTGAGAAATTGGAGCCTTGTGTCGGAGAGAGAGAGATGGATCCCTCTCCATAATATATCCTCCTACCATGAGAGCACACACCCAAATGGTTCTGCAAATCCCCCTTGCCACTCACCCCCCACACCCCACACATCGCCCCACACACACACACACACAGGCCCTCAGACAACCCCACACACGCAACCCCACCCCCTCCCTACTCCACACACAACCCCCCAGACACACATCCCCACACACACAGCCCCACACACAAATCCCACACACACGAACCCACACACACAACCCTACACACAACCCCAGCCCCTCCCCTACACACACACAACCCCTCTGACACACAACTCTCACACACAATCCCCACACACAAACAAACAACCCCACCCCCTCCTCCCACATACAAACCCACACACAGAAACCCACATACACAGCCCCCCACACACACTGCCCCACACAAACAGTGCCACACAGAGCCCCACGTACACACAGCGCCGCACACACACAGCGCCACACACACACACAGCCCCACGTACACACAGCGCCACACAAACAGCGCCACACAGCCCCACACACACCAGCCCCACACACACACACAGCGCCACACAAACAGCGCCACACAGAGCCCCACACACAGACCCCACACACACAGCGCCACACACAACAGCGCCACACAGAGCCCCACGTACACACAGCCCCACGTACACACAGCCCCACACACACAGCGCCACACAAACAGCGCCACACAGAGCCCCACGTACACACAGACCCACACACATACACAGCCCACACACAACCACAACACACACACACCACCACCCACCCCCCCCCCATACAAACAGCGCTCTCACCACTCCTTTCCCCAAAATGTCCCCAACACATTTACCAAGCATTTTAGTGACTGAGTGACTAGTTTATCTCAGCAATTGCTCACAATCTTGTCATAGGAACTAATCTCTAAACTGAACACTCCCCCTCTCTGTCTCTCTCTCTCTCTCTCTGTCTTTCTTTCTCTCTCACTCTCTCTGTGCCCATAGCTGATGAAATCAGAGTCTCTCTCGCACACACGCCCCACTGACAATATACCATAACTCGCACAGAAATCACTCACTGTGACAACCAATTCATTCCCTCTCTCTCCCTCTCACACTCTCGGTCTCTCTCCCTGTCTCTCTCTCTCTCTCTCTCTCTCTCTCTCTCTCTCTCTCTCTCTCTCTCTCTCTCTCTCTCTCTCTCTCTCTCTCTCTCTCTCTCTCTCTCTCCTCTCTCTCTCTCTCTCTCTCTCTCTCTCTGTCTCTCTCTCTCTGTCTCTCTCTCTCTTTCTCTCCCTCCCTCTCCCTCTCTCTCTCTCTGTCTCTCTCTCTCTGTCACTCTCTCTCTCTCCCTCTCTTTCTCTCTCTCCCTCTCTCTCTCTCTGTCTCCCTCTCTCTCCCTCTCTCTCTCTCTCTCTCCAGTCACTATGTCGTTCACCAGCAGCCTCTCACTCAATTGGCAAGGACATTTTCTCCAGATGTTCAGCATAGGGCTAACGCACAATAACTTCTGCATGGCTGCTCTCGATGCAGGAGGCAGCCCAGTCCCTCCACGGAGGCAGCAGCACCGCCCCCCCCTCCCCCACCACCCAGTGTCACTTCCCCACCCCATTACCCATGGTACACCGCAATCCCCACATCCCATCACCGATCGTACACCCAAACCCCCCAGCCCATCACCCATCATACACCCCAATTCCATCAGCCATCATACACCCAACCACCCCAATCCCATCACCCATCGTACACCCAAACCCCCAACCCCATCCGCCATTGTACACTCAAACCTCCCCACCCCATCACCCATTGTACACCCAAACTCCCCCACCCCATCCGCCATCGTACACCCAAAGCCCCAACCCTACACCCATCATACACCCAACCCCCACCACCGTATCACCCATCGTACACCCCAGTCCCACACCTATCAACCATTGTACATCCAATCCCCAAACCCCATCACAGAGTTACACCAAAAAACCCCCACCCACCCTTATCACCTAAATCACACACCCAAACCCCCCACCCATCACCCATCGTACACCCAAACCCCCCCACCACCCTTTCTCACCAATCATACACCCAAAAACCCCCACCCATCACCCATCATACAACCAAACCCCCCCACGTATCACACAACTCGTACCCCAAAACCCCACGTAAACACCCATCATACACCCAAACCCCCCACCCTATCACATCATACAACCCAAACACACCCACCCCATCACCATCGTACACCCAAACACCCCCCACCTTAGCACCATCTTACACCCAAACACCCCACCCTATGCACCCCCATACACCCAAAAAACCCCCACCCTATCACCCATAATACACCCAAACCCCCCACCCTCATCACCATCGCACCAAACTCCCCCCACCCTATCACCCATCCGTACACCCCAATCCCCACAACTCATCACCCATCGTACACCCCAATCCCCACCACTCCCTCACCAATAGACACCCAATCCCAAACCACACCCATCGTACACCCCAATCCTCCACCCCCTGTCACCCCATCGTACACCCCAATCCTCACACCCCATCACCCATCGTAATCCCAATCCCCCACACCCCATACCATCGTACACCCCAATTTCCCAACACTCCACACCCATCGTTACACCCAAATCCAACACACCCTATCACCCATCGTACACCCAATCCCCACACTCATCACCCATGTTACACCCACCCCACCAACCTATCACCCCATACGTACACCCCAATCCCCAGGTCACTCCATAACACATCGTTGATACACTCCAATTCCCCACACCCCATCACCCATGTACACCCCAATCCCCACACTCCATCATCCATTGTACAACAACCCACACCTATCACCCAGCGTGACACACACAACCCCCCACACCATCACCATCGTCAACCTAAAACACCCACCCCATCACCCATCGTCACCCCAATCCCCACAACTCCATCCACCCACGTACACCCCACAATCCCCTACACTCCATCACCCATAGTACACCCCAATCCCACACTCCATCACCATGTACACCCCACAATCCACCACTCATCACCAATCGTACACCCCAATTCCCCACACTCCAATCACCATCGTACAACCCAAAAACCCCCACCCCATCACCCATCGTACACCCAAACCACCCACCCTAGCACCCGGTACACCCAATCCCCACACTCCGTCACACTTGTACACCCCATCCCCACACTCATCATCCATTGTACACCCAAAACCCCCCACCCTATCCACCATCGACACCCAAACCCCCCACCTATCACCCATCGTACACCCAAACCCCCCACCCCTTATCACCCATCGTACACCTAAACACCCACCCCATCACCCATCGTACACCCAAAACCCCCCACCCTACAATTCACCAATCGTACACCTAAACACCCATCCCATGCACCATCGTACACCCAAACCCCCAACCCTACCACCAATCATACACCCAAAACCCCAACCTATCACCCATCGTACACATAAACACCCACCCTATCAACCATCGTGTTTACCCCCCAATTCCCCCACACTCATTACCCATCGTAACCACCCCAATCACCACACTCATCACCCATCGTACACACAAACCCCACCACCCGGATCACCATCGTACACCTAAACCCCCACCACTATCACCAATTCGTACACCAAACCCCCCCAACCCTATCACCCATCGTACACAAACACCCACCCCCATCACCATCGTCCACCAAACCCCCACCCCATTCACCCATCGTACACCCTAACCCCCACCCTATCACCCATGGCCACCCCAAACCCCCACCCCTATCACCCATGGCTACACCCAAACCACCCACCCTATCACCCATCGTACACCCTAAACAACAAAACACTATAACCCATCGTACATCCAACCTCCACCCTATACCCATCATACACCCCAAACCCCCCACCCTATCACCCGTCGTACACCCCAAACTCCACCCAACCAAATCACCCATCATATACCCAAACCCCCCAAACCCTATTCACTACATCGTACAACCCAACCCCCCCACACCCTCACCCATCGCTACACCCAAAAACCTCCCCACCCCATCACCCATCGTACACCCAAACCCCCCCACCTATCAACATCATACACCAAACCCCCCCCACCCTATCACATCGTACACCCAACCCCCCACCCTATACCATGTACATCCAAACCCCCCACCCCCTATCACCCATCGTACACTCCATCCCATCACCCATCGACATCAAACCCCCCCACACGCCAACCAATCATACACCAAAACCCCCCACCCTATCACCCGTAGTACACCCAAAATTCCCACAACCCCCTCACCCAGCATATACCCAAACCCTCCAAAACCATATCACACATCGTTACACCCAATCCCCCACCCCAGCACCCATCGTAAACCCAAACCTCCCCACCCCATCACCCATGTAAACCCACCCCCACTTCATCACCCACATACACCCAAAACCCCACTCACACCATCGTACACCAAACCTTCCCACCCCATCACTATCGTACACCCAAAACACCCCCCCCCACATCATTCAACCATCGTATACACCAAACCTCCACACCATCACCCCATCGAACCAAACCTTCCCACCCCACCACCTACGTACACCCAAAACCCCCCCACACCCTATCAACAAGCATACAACCAAACCCCCCACCCTATCAACCCATCAGTTAAAACCAAACCCCCCACCCCTATCACGCGTCGTACACCAAACCCCCAACCCATAACCCATAGTACACCCAAACCCCCCAACCCTATCACCATCATACACCCAAAAACCCCCACCCCACACCCATCAGACACCCAAAACCTACAAACCCCATCACCCATCGTACACCCACTCCCCACTCCATCACCCATCGTACACCAAACCTTTCCACCCCATCACCTATTGTACACCCAAACTCCCCCACCCCATCACCTATCGTAACCCAAACCCCCCCCCCACCCATCACCTATCGTACACTAAAAATCCCCCAAACCATAACTCATTACATCCAAACCGCCCCCCACCCATCACCATCGTACACCAAAACACCCCCCCACTCTATCACCCATCGTCACCCAAACCCCCCACCAAACACCCACCGTACACCCAAACCTCCACTCATCACCCATCGTACACCCAAACCTTCCCACCCCATCAATATCGTTACCACCCAAAAACCCCCCCCCCAACCCCATCACCCCCATCGCTACACCTAAACATCCCCCAACCCACACCATCGTACACCCAAACCTCCACCCCATCACTTATCGTACACCCAAACCCCCCCCCACCCCAGCACCCAGCGTACACCCAAACGCCCCCACACCATCACCCATGTTTACACCTAAACCCCCCACCCCAATCACACATCGTAACCCAAACCCCCACCCCAACAACCCATCGTACATCCAAACCCCCCCCCAACCCTATCATCCACCTACCCCCAAACCCCCACCCACACACACTAAACCCCCCACCCCCATCACCCATCGTTACACCCACACACCAACCATTGTCCTCCAGCTCTCCCCCAGCCCACCGCATATCACCCCCCCCACTGTACATAACCCCCCCCACCACACTCGTTTCCCCACCGTACATTGTTCCACCACCACCCCACCGCACATCACTCCCACATCCACAGACCATTGCTCCCCCACTCCCCACCCATGTCCCTCCACCCCCAATCCACCAGTATCATCCCCAGTCCTCCACACCCCCCACCACCTATCGCACCCCACCCACCATTATCGCCCCCCCCACCCCACATCCTGTTGCCCCCCGCTCTCCCCACCCCACTACTATCAACTCTCCCCGCGGCCCCTCCACCCCACCACATATCGCCCTCCCCCACCCCTTACATCATCTCCCCAGCCTCTCGCCCCCACACATCTATTGTCCGCCCCCCAGTGCCCACATCCCAGACCCCTCAACCTCACCTCCATTGTCCCCCCAGCTCATCTCCACCCATCAAACATTGTCCCACTTCCCCACCCCTCCCTATCGAAGCTCAGTAGTTTCATACAAACAGCTCCCAGGTCATATGAGAGGAGGGAAAATGCAGCTTCCAAACAACCACCCACACAAACCGCCCCCCCCACCACCCTGCCCCACCCACACAAACCCACTCCACCCTGCCCCACCCACACAAAACCACCCCTCCACCTGCCCACCCACAAAAAACCCCCCCCTACCCTCCCCACTCACACAAACCCACCCCACCCTGCCCCAACACACACAAACCCCCCTCTCCACCCTGCCCACCCAAGAAGAAAACCCCCCTCCACCCTGCCCACCCACACAAAAACAACCCCCACCCTGCCCCACCCCAGAAAACCCCCTCCCCCTGCCCCACCCACCACAAACCGCCCCCCCACCCTGCCCACCCACACAAAACCCCCCTCCACCTGCCCACACACAAACCCCCCCCTACCCTCCCCACCCCACACAAACCCCCCACCCGCACCACCACACAAAAAAACCCCACCTCCACCCTGCCCACCCACACAAAAACCCCCCCTACCCTCCCCACCCACACAAAACCCCCCCTCACCCTGCCCCACACCACACAAACCCCCCCACCTGCCCCGACCCACACAACCCCCCTCCCACCCGCCCCAAACAACACCAACCCCCCTACCTCCCCACCCACACAAACCCCCCCTACCCTTCCCCACCAAGAAACCCCCCTCCACCCTGCCCCCCCCACAGAAACCCCACTCCATCCTGCCCCACCCACTCAAAAACCACCCTACCACTCCCCACCCACCACAAAACCCCCCCCTTACCCTCCCCACCCACACAAACCCCCCCCCACCTCCCCCCCCACCCTCCCCACCCATACATCCCCCCCAACTCCACCTGCAGTTCCTGACCTCTCACTCACTCCTCCTACCCTTCCCCTTCCCCTCCCCTCACTCTCATATCCTCCTCTCTCCCTCTCTCACTTTCCTCTCTCGCCCCATCTCTCTCCTCCTCTTATCACCCCTCTCTCATCTCTCCCTCCTTTCCTCTTTCCCTTTCTCTCTCTCTCCCACCCCTCCTCAGTCTGCCCTCTCTTCTAACACTCCTGTCCCTCTCTCTCCTCCCTCCTCTCTCTATCTCTCTCCCTCTCTCTCCCCCTAAGCGTCTTCTCTCCTATCTCTCTCTCTCCCCTCTCTCCTCCCTCTATTCTCTCTCTCCCCTCTCTTCTCTATCCCTCTCTCTCTTCCCCCCTCCTTTCCCCCTATCGTTCTCTTCTTCTCCTCTCGCTCCCCCATCTCTCTCTCCCTCTCTTCTCTCTCGCTCCCCCCTCTCTCTCCTCACTCTCTCTCTCTCGCTCCCCCCCGCCCTCTCACTTCTCTCTTCTCGCTCCCCCCACTCTCCACTCTCTACTCTCTCGCTAACCCCTTCTCTCTCTCACTATCTCTCTCTTGCTCACCACCTTCTCCCCTCTCTCTCTCTCGCTCCCCCCCCTCCCTTGCTCCCCCCCTCCTCTTCCCTCTCTCTCTTCGCTCCCCCCACTCTCTCGCTCTCGCTACCCCCCCCTCTCTCTCTCTCTCTCGTCTCGCCCCCCCCCTCTATTTCTCCTCTCTCTCTCTCGCTCCCGCATCTCTCTTTACCTCCCCCCTCTCTCTCTCACTCCCCCTCTCTCTCTCTCTCCCTCCTCCTCTCTCACTCCCCCCCCTCTCCCTCTCTTTCTCTCACTCCCCTCTTCCTATCTCTCTTCACTCCCCCCCTTCTCTCTCCGCTCCCCTCTCTCTCTCTCACTCCCCCCTTACCTCTCTCCTTCTCCACTCCCCCCTCTCCCTCTCTCTCTCTCACTCCCCAATCTCTCTCTCGTCTCTCTCTCTCACTCCCCCCCTCCCTCTCTCTCCTCTCACTCCCCCCTATCCCCCTCTCTCTCTCACTCCCCCTATACTCTATTCTCTCTCATCTCGCTCCAACCTCTCTCTCTCTCCCCTCTCTATCTCTCGCTTTCCCCCCTCTCTCTCTCCTTATCTCTCCTTTATATCTCCCTCTCTCTCTCTCTCGCTTCCCCCTCTCTCTCTCCCTCTGTCTCTCTTGCTCCCCATCTTCTCGCCCTCTCTCCCCTTCCTTTCCCCTTATCATTTCCCTCTCTCTCTGTCTCTCTCTCTCTTCTCTCCTTCTCTCTATATCGTCTTTCTCTCTCCCTCTCTCTCTTGCTCTCTCTATCTCCGCTCTCTCCCCTCCTTCTCACCCTATCGTCCTCTCTCTCTCTCGCTACACCGCCCTCTTCACCCTCATCTCTCTCTCCCCCCCCCCTCGTCGCCCCCTTTAATTCCGGGTTTTGTTTTTTTTTTTTCCCTTTTTTTTCCCCCCCCCCTCTCTCTCTACTCCCACCCTCCCCCCCTCTATAAGGCTGACACACTCCCACACCTCCTCCCCCCGTCCCTCCCCTGCCCACCCCGTTACTCTCCTTCCAGCAGCACTCTCCCCCTGGGTTTGATTTTTATTTTGACACCAGTGTAACATTGCTGGGATCCAGAGGGCTGGCGGGGGGGTGTGGAGGTCCCTCCGCCCAGTCAAGCAGACAGCATTGCATTGCACGCTCGCCTCTGAACTGGGAGTGGGGCTGAGATACACAGCTCCTTCCTTCCAAATATACCAGAAAAATCCTCTCTCTCTCTCTCTCTCTCCGTTTCTCTTTCTGCATCCCTGTCTCTCTCTCTCTCTCACTCTGTGCCTCTCTATGTCCCTCTCTCAGCATCTCTCTCTCTCTCCAGCTCTCCATCTCTCTTTTTCTCTCTGCCTCTCCATCTCTCTCTCTCTCTCTTTCTGTCTTTGTCTGTGTGTGTGTGTGTGTATGTGTGTGTGTGTTCTTTCTCTCTCTTTCTCTGTCGCCATCTCTCTCTGTCGCTCTCTCTCTCTCTACTCTCCTGTCTGTCTGTCCCTCTCCCTTTCTCTGTCTCTCTCTCTGTCTCTCTCTCTCTATATTCTCTCTGTCTCTCTGTCCGTCTCCCGTTTTTCTCTCTCCATCTCTCTCTCTATCTGTCTGTCTGTCTCTGTCTCTCTTTCTGTCTCTCTCTCTCTGTCCCTCTCCCTTTTCTCTCTCTCTCTCTGTCTCTCTCTCTCTATCCTTCTCCCTTTTCTCTCTGTCTGTCTCTCTCTGTTTCTCCCTCCTCTCTCTCTGTTTCTCTCTCTCTGTCCCTCTCCCTTTTCTCTCTCTCTCTCTCTTCTGTCTCTCTCTCTCTCTCTCTCCGTCTCTCTGTCTCTCTCTCTCTGTCTCTCTCTCTCTGTCTCTCTCTCTCTGTCTCTCTCTCTGTCTATGCAACTTGGCTCTACACAAACAGACAGGGACCCAGCCTGTCTGATAGTGCGGTTTGCAGTCAGAACAGCATCCCACCCAACCCTGAGCTCCCCCACCCCATTGAATGGAATCAATGAATCAAAGCAGACAAACAGGAGCCTTTGCAGTGGGCTGGAGGCGAGGGGTGGGTAAGGGGGGTGTGAAATTTAGCCTTACCGGCGATGTGCTTTTTTCCTCCTTGCTGCTGCGGTGGTTACAGCTGCTGATCCTCCCTCGCTCTGCCCCTCTCTCTCTCTCTCTTACTCCCGCATCCCTCGGCGCTGACTCGCCAACACTACCAGTCCAGGCACCCGCCCCCCTGCCAGGCATCAACGCCCTCTCCCTCTGCCAGTCACCCCCTCCGTCCCGCCCGCCACCCCCGCCTCGCCTGCCTCTATTGGCTGGGCGCACTGCCTGTAGGCTGACAGGGGCAAGGGGAGCCCCGTTATTAGCCAGTGCTTGGGTGACAGACAGCGGAGTTCGCCAATGACGTGCCACCATCCCTCTCTCTCGCTCTCTCTCGGCAGAGGCACATCTATCTTCCACCACCTCACCTTAACCACAGTCTCCTCATCGGCATCGTCACTCGGAGGCCGGAGCGGAGAATCAGGAGTATATAGGCCCACAACGGCCCCCCAGCAATTCCTCACCCCTACCCAAAAACCCCCCCTCCCTCCCCACACACACACACACACACTCTCACTCACGCAAACACATACATATACTCACACAAACACACACACACACTCGCACACAAACACTCGCACACACACACTCACACACACTCACACAAACACACACACTCACACACATACACACACGCACAAAAACTCACACACACACACACACATACAACACACATACACACACACTCACACAAACACTCACACATATACTCACACACACAAACACTCACACACACACTCACATAAACACACACATACACAAACACTCACACACACACTCACATAAACACACACATACACAAACACTCACACACACACTCACATAAACACTCACTCACACACACACAGAATCACGCCGCAAGCTACACCCCCCCATCCTTAACCCCACGCTCATTTACCAGTTAGGTGGATTGGCCATGCTAAATTGCTCCCTTAGTGTCCGAAAGATGTGCAGGTTAGGGTGGATTGTCCCTTAGTGTCCCAAAGATGTGCAGGTTAGGTGGATTGGCCATGCTAAATTGCCCCTTAGTGTCCAAAGATGTGCAGGTTAGGGGGATTGGCCATGCTAAATTGCCCCTTAGTGTCCAAAGATGTGCAGTTTAGGGGGATTGGCCATGCTAAATTGTCCCTTATTGTCGGGGGGACTAGCTAGGATAAATGCATGAGGTTATGCAAATAGGCCCTGGGTGATATTGTGATCAGTGCAGACTCAATGGGCCAAATGGACTTCTTTCTGCACTGTAGGATTCTATGTGCTATGATCTAAGTGACACGTTACAAAAAGATTTCTTTCAATCAGAAGGTGGAGATTTTATTTATTAATTCGTGCTGAGGCTGTATAAGGCTCTGGTCAAACCCCCATTTGGATTATTGTGAGCAGTTCTGGGCCCCGTATCTAAGCAAGGATGTGCTGACCTTGGAGATGGTCCAGAGGAGGTTCACCAGAACAATCCCGGGAATGAAAGGCTTGATGTGTGAGGAGTGCTTGCGGATTCTGGATCTGTACTCGATGGAGTTTAGAAGGATGGGTTGGGGGGAATCTCACTGAAACTTCCAGAATACTGAAAGGCCCTGGATAGAGTGGACGCAGGGAAGATGTTCCCATGAGTCGGAGAGACTGGGATCCTAGGGCCCAGCCTCAGAGTAAAGAACCGAGATGGGGAGGGATTTCTTCAGCCAGAGGGTCGGGGAGGGGGGGAGGTGAATCTGTGGAATTCGTTGCCACAGAGGAGGCCAGTTCACTGTTTGAGACAGAGATAGATAGGGTCCCGATTTGTGAGGGGGTCAAAGGTTACAGGGAAAAGGTGGGAGAATGGGGGTTGAGAAACTTATCAGCCACAGCGGAGCAGGCTTGATGGGCCAAATGGTCTCGTCCTGCTCCTGATCTTGTGGGCAACAAATCTTGTGATCCCGTATCCCGTGACGGAATTGTTGTTCGACTTTTAAAGTTTACTTATTCGTTTCACAAGTAGGTCTACATTAACACTGCAATGAAGTTACTGTGAAAATTCCCCCTAGTCGTCACCGTTCGGGTAACATTGAGGGAGAATTTAGCATCTAACCAGCACGCCTTTCGGACTGTGGGAGGAAACAGGAGCACCTGGAGGAAACCCACACAGACACGGGGAGAATGTGCAAACTCCACATAGACAGTGACCTAAGCTGGGAATCGAACTTGTGTCCCCGGCACTGCAAGGCAGCAATGCTAACCCACTGCGCCACCATTTAACTTAAACATTATCCATGTTAACGAGACAAACAAGTATAGTTGTCGACAATTTCTTCATTCAACACTTTCCCTGTATCAACTCAGATATAAACCTTGACAACGCATTCTCTCTTTTTTCTGAACTTTAAGTCTGTACATTTTCCTCAATAATGTAACTGAAAATAGATACTGCAAGTTTAGGAAAACCCTCGGCCAAAAAAATATTCCCGATGCAAAAATCTATCTTCTTCTCTCAGGAAAATTCCTTCAGGGCACATACCTTACAGTGGTTAATTTGTATAGAGTTGTCGCTGGCAAACAAAGAACTCTGCAGTGTCTCCTATCGATAAATCTTCCAGTTGCTTCCGGAAGATTCTCTGTCAGCCCTGCCAACCAGAAACCAATCACATGACTCGAACAGCCAATGAAATGACTTGTAACAACGCCATTGCATGTTCCACACATAATGACAATAAAACTCGAGGCCACAATGTCTAAGTTTTATTCATTGCTGTTGCAAGTCAACTTACGTTAACACTGCAATAGAACATAGAACACTACAGCACAAACAGGCCCTTCGGCCCACAAGTTGTGCCAATCATATCTATACCTACCAGGCCATAGAACTATCTGTAACTCCCAATCCCATTAAATCCCATATGGTCATCCAGAAGTCTCTTAAAAGACCCCAGCGAGTTCGCCTCTACCACCACCGACGGCAACCGATTCCATTCACTCACCACCCTCTGAGTGAAAAACTTACCTCTAACATCTCCTCTGTACCTGCCCCCCAGCACCTTAAACCTGTGTCCTCCTGTAGCGATCATTTCAGCCCTGGGAAATAGCCTCTCAGAATCCACCCTATCTATTCCTCTCAACATCTCACAAACCTCTATCAGGTCACCTCTCAACCTTCGTCTCTCCAGAGAGAAGAGACCGAGCTCTCTCAACCTATCCTCATAAGGCCTGCCTCCCAATCCAGGCAACATCCTTGTAAATCTCCTCTGTACCCTCTCAAAGCTTCCACATCCTTCCTATAGTGAGGCGACCAGAACTGCACACAGTACTCCAAGTGGGATCTGACAAGGGTCTTATAAAGTTACAATGAAGTTACTGTGAAAATCCTCTGGCTGCCACAGGTCCGGTGCCTGTTCAGGTACACTGAGGGAGAATTTAACATGTCCAATATGTCCAAACCAGCATGTCTTTCAGACTGTGGGAGGAAATCGGGGTTCATAAAGGAAACCCACGCAGGCACAGGAGGGGAGAGAACGTGCAGACTCTGCAGAGGCAGTGACCCAAGCCGGGAATCGAACCTAGGCCTCTGGCACTGTTAGGCATCTGTGCTAACCACTGTGCTACCATAGTCTGTCCGAATGCAGACAATGATCCTTACTTGGACAACACCAGAAGCTTCAGGTCACAATTCCCTGACCAGATATGGGGATAAAGTTCGATTCCCGGCTTGGGTCACTGTCTATGTGAAGTTTGCACATTCTCCCCGTGTCTGTGTGGGTTTCCTCTGGGTGCTCCTGTTTCCTCCCACAGTCCGAAAGGCGTGCTGGTTAGAAATGGTCAAAAGCTTCAATTTTTTAGATGTCCAGATCACCAACAACCTGTCCTGGTCCCCCCAGTGCTAACGCTATGATTAAGAAAGCTCACCAACTCCTCTGCTTTCTCAGGAGGCTAAGGAAATTTGACATGTCCGCTACGACTCTCACTAACACTTACAGATGCACCATAAAAAGCATCCTTTCCGGATGTATCACAGCTTGGTATGAGCTGCTGCTCTACCCAAGACCGCAAGGAACTGCAAAGGGTCGTGAATGTAGCCCAGTCCCATCACATAAACCAGTCTCCCGTCCATTGACTCTGTCTACACTTCCCGCTGCCTCGGGGAAAAGCAGCCAGTATAATCAAGGACCCTACACACCCCGGACATTCTGTCTTCCACCTTCTTCCATTGGGAGAAAGATACAAAAGTCTGAGGTCACGTACCGACCGACTCAAGAACAGCTTCTTCCCTGCTGCTGTCAGACTTTTGAATGGACCTACCTCGCATTAAGTTGATCTTTCTCTACACCCCTCGCTGTCACTGTAACTCTACATTCTGCACCCTCTCCTTTCCTCCTCTATGAACGGTATGCTTTGTCCGTACAGTGCGCAAGAAACAATACTTTTCACTGTATCCCAATGCACGTGACAATAATAAATCAAAACAAATATTAAATTGATCTTTCTCTACATCCGAGCTGTGGCTGTAACACTACATTCTGCACCCGCTCCTTTCTTTCTCTATGAACAGTATACTTTGTCTGTGTAGCGTGCAAGAAACAATATTTTTCACTTTATCCCAGTACGTGACAATAATAAATCAAATCAAATCAAAGATAGCTGAATCAAAGCAACTTTTTGAGCTGTTTTAATTATAAGTTGGACAATAATCCCAGCATGCTTAGCCCTCAGCCAAAACAGCCATGGTTGCAATGGAGGGGAATCTCATGGAGATTTATAAAATTCTAACAAGACTAGGCAGGGTAGATGCAGGGAGGATGTTCCCGATGGTGGGGGGGAGTCCAGAACTAGGGGGTCAGAGTCTGAGGATTGGGATTAGACCATTTAGGACGGAGGTGGGGAGACATTTCTTCACCCAGTGGAATTCATTTCCACAGGAAGTAGTTGAAGCCAAAACATGGAATGTATTCAAGAGGTGGCTGGATGTAGCACTTGGGATCAGAGGGGAAAAAGCAGGATGAGGCTATTGAGTTGGATGATCAGCCTTGAAGGTGGTGAGTAGGGAGCAGGCTCGAAGGGCTGAATGGCCTCCTCCTGTTCCTATCTACTACGTTGGCAATATTGTGGTCCGATCCTTTTTGAAGCCGTTCTTTCTCAGTCGGTAGAATAAAGGAACCAGGTGTTTTCACAAAGCGGAAGGACTTTCAAAAATCCTCTTCAAGGGTTTTGCTTCTTGAATGGGGAGGGGGCAGAAGGAAACGGGAAATCAAAGGGGAAGCAGACTTTAGAGGTCGGGTGAGTGGTTTGAAAGAGTTCTATCACGTCTTCGATTCAGGGCTGAAGGCTAAGAGACTTGCAACAGGTCGGTTAGGAAGGAAGTAAAATGCGTTGGCAAAAGAGCAACCCCTCCACTTTGCGAAGATGCCAGGTTATTTCTTTCTGAGGGTCGGTTTTCTCGCTGAGAAGTTGGTAGTTTCTCCGCACCTTAGCTCCAGAACTATCAGCCAGATTATAGAGGACTTTTTGGGTTGACTGATTATTGTCACATAGAACACAATCTTAGAATCGAAGTAATGCAGAAGGAGGCCACTCAGCCCATTGAGACTGCACCGGCAACAATTCCACCCAGGCCCTATTCCCATAGTCCCATGCATTGACCTTGCTAATCTCTCTGACACTAAGGGACAATTTAGCATGGCCAATCCACCTAACCTACACATCTTTGGACACTAAGGGACAATTTAGCATGGCCAATCCACCTAACCTACACATCTTTGGACACTAAGGGACAATTTAGCATGGCTAATCCACCTAACTTACAGATCTTTGGACATGAAGGGGTAATTTAGCATGGCCAATCCCCCTAACCTGCATGTCTTTGGACACTAAGGGACAATTTAGCATGGCCAATCCACCCTAACCCGCACATCTTTGGATACTGAGGGACAATTTAGCATGGCCAATCCACCTAACCTGCACATCTTTGGACACTGAGGGACAATTTAGCATGGCCAATCCACCTAACCTGCACATCTTTGGATACTGAGGGACAATTTTAGCATGGCCAATCCACCTAACCTGCACATCTTTGGATACTGAGGGACAATTTAGCATGGCCAATCCACCTAACCTGCACATCTTTGGATACTGAGGGACAATTTAGCATGGCTAATCCACCTAACTTACAGATCTTTGGACATGAAGGGGTAATTTAGCATGGCCAATCCCCCTAACCTGCACATCTTTGGATACTGAGGGACAATTTAGCATGGCCAATCCACCTAACCTATATATCTTTGGACACTAAGGGGCAATGTAGCATAGCCAATCCCCCTAACCTGCACGTCTTTGGACACTGAGGGACAATTTAGTATGGCCAAGTCTCCAAACCCTCAGGCTGACCATGTTCTCCAGTCTCCAGTAATTCAGCGCTGCCTAAAGACCTTCTAGGAGGTTTTTATTGAGTTGGAAGTGGTTCTTTTGACCATTAATTGGCACTTTTTTTTAGGAGATCAAATTGGATGTGACTTATTTTATTCAATTGGCTGAGAAAATCATTCCTTTTTTTTTACTCCCATAGACCTTGCAAATGTTTCTGGTTATTTTGCTGGAGTTCTTTTGCATAATTTACAATCTGATTACTCACCAGTGGTGGGCTGATATCCTGATTAAAAATACTTAGATTTTTTTCTTGTGACAAACACGTTCGCAGATGTATTAATCAGATGACACTTGGTCACTAGGCTCCATGTAACCAAGATGATGTATTACTTACCCCCAGTCTGCCAATGTCATTAGTTCATGTCAGTTTACTTGTGGCATTATAGAGCCACAGAGCTTTACAGCAGGGAAACAGTCCCTTCGGCCCAACTTATCCATGCTGCCCCTTTATTTAAAACCCCTAAGCTAATCCCAATTGCCAGCATTTGGCCCATATCCCTCTATACCCATGTAACTGTCAAAATGCTTTTTAAAAGACAAAATTGTACCATGTTTGGTGTAGATACATCAACAGTGCTGTTAGGGAGGAAGTTCCAGGATTGTGATTGGACATCAGTCAGTCCCCGTGTGTGTGGTGTAGGTACAGCCACAGTGCTGTTAGGGATGGAGTTCCAGGATTGTGATTGGACATCAGTCAGTCCCCGTGTGTGTGGTGTAGGTACACCCACAGTGCTGTTAGGGAGGGAGTTCCAGGATTGTGATTGGACATCAGTCAGTCCCCGTGTGTGTGGTGTAGGTACACCCACAGTGCTGTTAGGGAGGGAGTTCCAGGATTGTGATTGGACATCAGTCAGTCCCCCGTGTGTGTGTGGTGTAGGTACACCCACAGTGCTGTTAGGGAGGGAGTTCCAGGATTGTGATTGGACATCACTCAGTCCCTCATGTGTGTGGTGTAGGTACACGCCACAGTGCTGTTAGGGAGGGAGTTCCAGGATTGTGATTGGACATCAGTCAGTCCCCGTGTGTGTGGTGTAGGTACACCCACAGTGCTGTTAGGGAGGGAGTTCCAGGATTGTGATTGGACATCAGTCAGTCCCCTGTGTGTGGTGTAGGTACACCCACAGTGCTGTTAGGGAGGGAGTTCCAGGATTGTGATTGGACATCAGTCAGTCCCCTGTGTGTGGTGTAGGTACACCCACAGTGCTGTTAGGGAGGGAGTTCCAGGATTGTGATTGGACATCAGTCAGTCCCCCGTGTGTGTGGTGTAGGTACACCCACAGCGCTGTTAGGGATGGAGTTCCAGGATTGTGATTGGACATCAGTCAGTCCCCGTGTGTGTGGTGTAGGTACACCCACAGTGCTGTTAGGGAGGGAGTTCCAGGATTGTGATTGGACATCAGTCAGTCCCCGTGTGTGTGGTGTAGGTACACCCACAGTGCTGTTAGGGAGGGAGTTCCAGGATTGTGATTGGAATCACCAGAGTCCCCTGTGTGTGGTGTAGGTACACGCACAGTGCTGTTAGGGAGGGAGTTCCAGGATTGTGATTGGACATCAGTCAGTCCCCGTGTGTGTGGTGTAGGTACACCCACAGTGCTGTTAGGGAGGGAGTTCCAGGATTGTGATTGGACATCAGTCAGTCCGTGTGTGGTGTAGGTACACCCACAGTGCTGTTAGGGAGGGAGTTCCAGGATTGTGATTGGACATCAGTCAGTCCCCGTGTGTGTGGTGTAGGTACACCCACAGTGCTGTTAGGGATGGAGTTCCAGGATTGTGAGTGGACATCAGTCAGTCCCCCGTATGTGATGTAGGTACACCCACAGCGCTGTTAGGGAGGGAGTTCCAGGATTGTGATTGGACATCAGTCAGTCCCCGTGTGTGGTGTAGGTACACCTACAGCGCTGTTAGGGAGGGAGTTCCAGGATTTTGACTCCAGCCACAGTGAAGGAACAGCCGATATATTTCCAAGTCGGGATGGTGAGTGGATCGGAGGGGGAACTTGCAGGTGGGGGTGTTCCTCATGTGTCTGCTGCCCCTCCCTTGTCCTTCTAGATGGTAGAGGTGGTGGGTTTGGAAGGAGCCTTGGCGAGTCGCTGCAGTGCATCTTGTAGATGGTACCCACTGCTGTCACTCTGCGTCGGTGGTGGTGGAGGGAGTGAGTGTTTGTGGTTAGCGTGTTGATCGAGCGGGGCTGCTTTGTCCTGGATGGTGTCGAGCTTTTCCCGAGTGTTGTTGGGAGCCGCACTCATCCAGGGGTGAGTGAGCTGGACATCAGTCTGAAAGAGGTTGTGGAAGTGGGGGGAATTGGTGGAGAGAGCTCGTGTTGCAGATCTTCCACTAATGAGCTGATGGCCTCATCTGTGCCTTGCGCAGGCCACAGTACTGCGTTCACACCTCACCTCCAACACCTGGAAAAGTCTCCGTGCACATCTGGCTCACAGCGGGAAAACAGTCATTAGTGAAATGAGCTCCAAATTCCCGTCAGCAAGGCAGGATAAAACCAGCAAGCGACACAGCAGATAGTTGAACAAAAAGTGTGAACGATCAAAGAAAATCTACAGCAACAGCTGACCTCAAAGCAACCTGTTTTCCTTGGCAGTCTGGATTCCGTGTCCTTGACAAAGAACAAAGAACAAAACAGCATGGGAAACAGGCCCTTCGGCCCAACGAGCCCACGCTGCCACCCCGATGTTCCCACCTCTACCCGTGATCCCTGTCCATGTTTATACATCTATGGATTAAAAACCAAATTTGAGACAATTTAGGGGGAATTTGTTTTGCCGATTAGCCACATCTTTGGGATGTGGGAGGAAACCGGAGCACCCGGAGAAAACCCACGCAAGCACGGGGAGAATGCGCAACCTCCCACAGACACAGGCCCCAAATCCATGTATCTGCACAGCACAGCGATAGTCACTGAGCTGTCGTGTTGCCCATCAAATGGTCTAAAGAACATATTCTTTAGATATGTTAAGAATGGAAGATTGGTTAGGACAAGATTAGAGCCAGTCATAGACAGCAGTGGGAAGTTGTGCGAGGAGCCTGAAGAGATTGGAGAGGTACTGAATAAATATTTCTCTTTGGTATTCACGCAGGGTGATGTAAATGTAGTTATGGAGATCACTGAGGTACAGGGTAGCAAACTGGAAAGTATTGAAGTAGATAGGGAGGATGTGCTAGATATTCTCGAGGGTTTGAAGTTGGATAAGTCCCCTGGGCCGGACGGGATTTACCCTAGGATTCTCTGGGAGGCAAGAGAGGAGATTGCAGAGCCTCTGGCTCTGATCTTCAGGTCCTCGTTGGTTACGGGTGTGGTTCCGGAGGACTGGAGGATAGCGAATGTGGTCCCATTGTTCAAGAAGAGGAAGAGAGACCTTCCAGGGAATTATAGGCCAGTGAGTCTTACTTCTGTTGTGGGCAAAGTATTGGAGAGAATTATTAGGGATAGGATTTATAGTTATTTAGAGAGAAATGAATTGATTGGGGATAGTCAGCATGGTTTTGTGAAGGGTAGGTCGTGCCTTACTAACCTCATTGAGTTTTTTGAAAAAGTGACTAAAGAGGTGGATGGGGGTAAGGCTGTTGATGTGGTATATATGGACTTTAGTAAGGCGTTTGATAAGGTGGCCCATGGAAGACTTCTGCAGAAAATGCAGATGTACGGGATAGAGGGTGATTTAGCTAATTGGATTAGGAATTGGCTAGCAGATAGAAGACAGAGTGGTGGTTGATGGGAGATATTCATCGTGGAGTTCGGTGACAAGTGGTGTACCTCAGGGGTCTGTTTTGGGGCCCCTGCTGTTTGTAATTTTTATAAATGATCTGGATGAGGGTATTGAAGGATGGATTAGTAAATTTGCAGATGACACTAAAGTCGGTGGAGTGGTAGATAGTGAAGAGGTGTGTTATAGTTTGCAGAGAGACTTGGACAAGTTGCAGAGCTGGGCCGAGAGGTGGCAAATGGAGTTTAATGTGGAAAAGTGTGAGGTAATGCACTTTGGCAGGAATAATAAATGTGTATAGTATAGGGCTAATGGTAGGATTCTTAATAGTGTTGATGAACAGAGGGATCTTGGTGTATGTGCATAGATCCCTGAAAGTAGGCAGTCAAGTCAAGAAGGTTGTTAAGAAGGCATATGGAGTCTTAGCTTTTATTGGTCGGGGGATTGAATTTCGGAGCTGCAACGTCATGTTGCAACTGTACAAAACTCTAGTGCGGCCGCACTTGGAGTATTGTGTGCAGTTCTGGTCGCCACATTATAAGAAAGAAGTGGAGGCATTGGAGAGGGTACAGAGGAGGTTTACCAGGATGTTGCCTGGTATGGAGGGCAGGTCCTATGAAGAGAGGTTGAAGGATTTGAGGTTGGTTTCGTTAGAAAGGAGGAGGCTAAGAGGGGATCTTATTGAAGCATATAAGATGATTAGAGGTTTAGATAGGGTGGACAGTGATAGCCTTTTTCCTAGGATGGAGAAAGCTAGCACGAGGGGCCACAGCTTTAAATTAAGGGGTATGAGTTATAGGACGGATATCAGAGGTAGTTCTTTACTCAAAGAGTGATTAGGGAGTGGAATGCCCTGCCTGCAGCTGTTGTAGATGCGCCAAGTTTGGTGGCGTTTAAGAGGTTAGTTGATAAGTATATGGAAGAGAAGGGAATGGTTTAGTTTGGAGGGCATTGCTTTTTATATTGGTCGGCGCAACATCGAAGGCCGAAGGGCCTGTTCTGTGCTGTAATGTTCTATGTTCTATGTCCAGGTCAAGCGTACACTAATGACATGAAGCACTAGGATACTCTCGAAAAAAATCCAAGAGCAGCCCTCTCACGACCCCTCGTTAGACAACAAGATGGACCAAAGCACCTGTAGGATAAAAACAAGTACATCAATATCATCATCTATTTACACACTTCCCAGGGACTCCCAAGGCTCATTATCCCTATTTTAAATCAGTTTTCTATACCCCTCCATTCCCATTCTGTTCATGTGCCCATCTAAGTATTTCTTAAATAACTCCAGAGTACCTGCCTCCACCACTTTACTTGGCAGCGCATTCCATACCCCCACCACCCTCTGTGTGAAAAAACTCCCTCTAGCATCCAAATTATACCTTACCCCCCCTCACCCTAAGCCCGTGACCCCTCGTGCTATTTGAGTCCATCCCAAGAAAAAGCTTAACCCTGTTTACTCTATCTATACCCCTGCAATGCTGGGAATGGTGAAGGGAAGTCTTGACGAGAGAACGGTTGACAATAGTACCGTCATTTTGGTTCGACCCTCCCCCCCTCCATTAGAATGAGGTGGCACAGCGGGTTGGCACTGCTGAACCTTCCACCCACCTGACGAAGGGACACCGTTTCCAAAAGCTTGTGGGATTACTATCAAATAAACTCGAACCTCCTGGTGTTGTGAGACTTCTTACTGCATTTGTCCCAGTCCAATGCGGGCAGCTCCACACCGTGCCTCACAGCGCCAGGGAGCTGCTTTCGATTCCAGGCTTGGGTCACTGTCTGTGTGGAGTCTGCACGTTCTCCCTGAGTCTGCGTGGGTTTGCTCTGGTGCTCCGGTTTTCTCTGCATTCCAAAAGACGTGTTGGTTAGAGTGCATTGGCCATCTAAGGAACATCTTTGGACACTAAGGGGTAATTTAGCATGGCCAATCCACCTAACCTGCACATTTTTGGACACTGAGGGGCAATTTAGTATGGCCAATCCACCTAATCTGCACATTTTTGAACACTAAGAGACAATTTAGCATGGCCAATCCACCTAACCCACACATCTTTGGACTGTGGGAGGAAATCCATGCAGACATGGGAAGAATGTGCAGCCTCCACCTTGACAGTGACCCAAGTCGGGAAGCGAACCTGATTCCTTGGCGCTGCGAGGCAGCAGTGCCACATATTGTACCAGCGTGCGGCCCATCCTCCGTGCTGCCCATGTAGAGATGCAGGACGAAGATGTTGACATTCCTGTAACCGGGGATAGCCCAGTGGTATTATCGCTAGACTATTAATCCACAAGCTCAGCTATAACGTTTCTGAGGGACCTGTGTTCGAATCCCGCCACGGTGGAATTTGAATTCAGTAAAAAAAAATCTGGGATTAAGAATCTACTGATGTCAAATTGTGGGGTAAAATCCATCTGGTTCCCTTCAGGGAAGGAAATCTGCCATCCTTACCCAGGTCTGGCCTACATGTGACTCCAGAGCCACACAGCAATGTGGTTAACTCTCCAAGGGGCAACTAGGGATGGGCAAGCCAGCCAGCGACGCCCATGTCCCACAAACAAATTTTTAAAAAATTTCCCCCGTGGCAGGATTCAAACTTGGGTCCCCCAGAACATTAGCTGAGTTGATAGTCTGGTAATAATACCACTAGGCCATCACCTCCCCTTGTGACCTCAGTTGCAGATCGAGGAGGTAGAGAATGCGGATGACTCTCGATGTGATCTTGCACAGTGGGAGCGAGTGGATTAATCTCCCGGTCCCCCGCGGTGCGTGGCAGGATACGCAGCCGTTACAAATTCCGTCTCCTGAAAGCAGGCGGATTAATTACGCGACCGAATAAATCAGTGTGTTTCCTTTCTGTTCTAATATTCCAACTTTGAAGCCAACTCTTGATCAATGTTAATGTAATCGTCATAAGGATAGGCTGGGTATCAAACAGAGATATTGTTTTATTAATGTTGCAAAAGGCTGTTCAAAGCACTGAGCAAAAGGATGGCATTAATATAAAATGTTTCACAATTTGGAAAATGACTTTGGAGTGAGTGCAAAGCGTGCGTCCCCATTTTGTCCTCATTAATTTTGTTCGAATATTGCCACATTAGTAAAACATCGAAAAGTCAGGACAATTAAATGCTCCATCAGCGAGCTACCCCAACGATATCATGCTCATAGGCAGAGGGAGTGTGACGGAATACTCCCCACTTGCCTGGATGGGTGCGGCTCCCAACAACACTCGAGAAGCTCGACACCGTCCAGGACAAAGCAGCCCCGCTCGATCGACACGCTAACCACAAACACTCACTCCCTCCACCACCGACGCACAGTGTGTACCATCTACAAGATACACTGCAGCGACTCGCCAAGGCTCCTTCCACAGCACCTTCCAAACCCGCCACCTCTACCACCTAGAAGGACAAGGGGGAGGGGGGGGGACGTGCAGCAGACACATGGGGAAAACCCCCACCTGCAAGTTCCCCCTCCGATCCACTCACCATCCCGACTTGGAAATATATCGGCCGTTCCTTCACTGTGGCTGGAGTCAAAATCCTGGAACTCCCTCCCTAACAGCGCTGTGGGTGTACCTACACCACACACGGGGACTGACTGATGTCCAATCACAATCCTGGAACTCCCTCCCTAACAGCACTGTGGGTGTACCTACACCACACAGGTGATTGCTGTGGGTTCAAGATGGCAGCTGACCCGCCATCTTTTCAAGGGGGCAATTAGGGATGGGCGATAGATTCTGGGCCTGGTCAGTGAGGCCCACATCCCGTGACAGAATAAAAGAGAGTTGCCCATGGTGACATCTTGCTACCAATATCCCTTTCTCAATGCAGACGAGAGCAGAAGTACAGAGATTCCTCACCCCATCAGTCCAGCAGTGTGGAATCAGGGCCCCACTGATAACTAGGCCTCACCGATGTTACATGTGCTGAACCAAAGTTCTCTCCTTCTGAATCCATCATTTCTCCTGGAAACTAATTAATTTTCAATTGGGCAATGTCTCGATATTAAATTTTCCACAAAAATATATTAATGCTTCACTTATATGAAGCATAAATCTTTCGGAAGAGAAGACCCAGAGGGGAAATTTCTCGGGCTTTTTTACGGCCTACTTTGTGCAGCTCACCTCTCTTTCAAGGGCCTGCCTTTAAATAGCACCTCTCACAGTCCCTCCCAGCCAATCGATTCCTTTTTGCACAGACCCACATTGGAAGTGATTATTGCACAGAAAGATCCCGATGCAACGATCCGTTTCCACTCATGTTGGGCCCAAGAATTAATGTCACGTCCACGACACTTAGGGGAGACTCCATTCACTCCCCGACCTTACTTTCCCCACCCCTATCCCCACAAGGGTGTGTGTGTGTGTGTGAGAGAGAGGGGCACAGGGATAGTAGGAGAAATTGAAAGACAGAGGCAGAGAGGGGGGAGTACGGCATGGAGGAATCAGAGAGACAGAGAGAGGGAAGAGCATGGCCAATCCACCTAACCTGCACATCTTTGGACAAGAAGGGACAATTTAGCATAGCCAATCCACCTGACCTGCACAAATTTGGACAGTAAGGGACAATTTAGCATGGCCAATTCACCTAACCTACACATCTTTGGACACTAAGGGACAATTTAGCATAGCCAATCCACCTAACCTGCACATCTTTGGACACTAAGGGACAATTTAGCATGGTCAATCCACCTAACCTGCACATCTTTGGACACTAAGGGGCAATTTAGCATGGCCAATCCACCTAACCTGCACACTTTGGACACTAAGGGACAATTTAGCATGGCCAATCCACCTAACCTGCACATCTTTGGACACTAAGGGACAATTTAGCATGGCCAATCTACCTAACCTGCACATCTTTGGATGCTAAGGGGCAATTTAGCATGGCCAATCCACCTAACCAACATATCTTTGGAAGCTAAGGGGCAATTTAGCATGGCCAATCCACCTAACCTGCACAGTCGAGCTTCTCAAGTGTTGTTGGGAGCTGCACCCATCCAGGCAAGTGGAGAGTATTCCATCACACTCCTGACTTGTGTCCTTGTAGATGGTCGACAGGCTTTGGGGGGGAGCCAGGAGGTGAGTTACTCTGAACAGGATTCCCAGCTTCTGACCTGCTCTGGTAGCCATATTATTTATCTGAATTGGTGGGGTTGGAGGGGGAGGGGCTGGAGGAGGATGGGAGGGGAGGGGAGTGGATGGGTGGCAGGGTAAGGGGAGAGATTGGATGGGAAGGGGGAGAAGGGGAGGGGAGAGAGGAGGGGGAGAGGCTGAAGGGGGAGGGGGAGAGAAAAGGGGATGATAGGGAGGGGCTGGAGGGAAGAGGAGGAGGAAGTGGGGTTGACTAGGAGGGGTGGAGGTGGGGGGTCTGGAAGAGGTGTGGGGGAGGGCTGAAGGAGGTGGATGAGGGAGGGGTTGGACGGAAGCGGAGGGACTGGAGGGGAAGAGGATGATGGAGGGGCAGGGGGAGGAGGGGATGGAGAGGAGCTGGAAAGGAGAAGCTGGAAGGGAACTGCGCGAGTGGCTGGAGGGGGTAGGGATGAGGGGGAGGGGGAGGGATTGGAGGGAAGGGGGAGGGGCTGGAGGAGAAGGAGAGGGGTTGGCAGGAAGGGAGGAGGGAGGAGGATAGCATGGGGTTCAATGCAGAGTAATCTACCCCGACAAAATAAAGCCATGATCAAAGATTCACCCAAACAGACCCCGCCCCCTCTCCCCAGCAGGGTACCATGGCAATCAGATATCCCCGTTGGGACTGCTCTGCAGTGATTGTTGACACAGCACTCTCGGTGGGAATGCCCTGTAACGATAGTGATGTGGGCATGTCTTGGGTGGGGGTATGGGGAGATACACCACCGCTTCTGCTGAATGCCGCCGAGTAGAGGTAAGGGGGTAGCCCTGGGCATCGAGTCACCCACTTTGCCTTCACCGTCACGACCCACCAGGTCTTCTGTGGCTGCCAACTCCGGGAGTTGGAGGGGGGGCTAGTGGGAGGGCAGCCAGAGGGGCAAGGCAAGAGGGTGGAGATGCTCACCCCACCCATCCCCCCACACTCTTGCCTTGCGCCCACCCAACCACCTCCCCATCCCTTGGACGCACATCTGAAAGCCAGTCGCCCCCGCTCCGGTGGGATCCTGCTGTGCGCCAAGGGACTGCTCCCTCCCCTCCGCTGCGACAGGGAGTGACGCTTCAGAAAGGGATGCTGGGCGGGGTGGAGGGGGGAGCGGTGGGTGAACGTCGGGCGCTGCGGAAATGCACAGCGGGAATTTACCGCGTTGTTTCACGTAATGGAGGGCGCCTGGATTCCCAGGTTCAAAGAGGCCATTGGGCCCATTGCGATCGGGGCGGCACAGGGTGAGGGGAGCTCGGCTACACCGGCTGCCTCCGCCTTCCCCCCCACTCCCCCGCCCCAGAGGCGTGAGGGGGGGAGGCCCTGGTTCCCATCGCTCACCCTTCACCTCCTCCCTGGACGGTGAGAAACAGGCCAGCGCTGCTCCCGGTCTCCGTCACATCTGCTTCTGAGCACACTTGGGTGCCAGCCAGGATCAGGAGTCACTAAACCCGTGTTTACAGCTCAGGAATCCGATTACTAGCCGCCAAGCTTGTTTCTCCATCTGTCGCACACTGTAGAGGGAGATTTACTCTGTATCTAACCCCGTGCTGTACCTGTCCTGGGAGTGTTTGATGGAGGACACTGTAGAGGGAGCTTTACTCTGTATCTAACCCCGTGCTGTACCTGTCCTGGGAGTGTTTGATGGGGGGGACAGTGTAGAGGGAGCTTTACTCTGTATCTAACCCCGTGCTGTACCCGTCCCGGGAGTGTTTGATGGCGGGACAGTGTAGAGGGAGCTTTACTCTGTATCTAACCCCGTGCTGTACCTGTCCTGGGAGTGGTTGATGGGGGGACAGTGTAGATGGAGCTTTACTCTGTATCTAACCTCGTGCTTTACCTATCCTGGGAGTGTTTGATGGGGGGACAGTGTAGAGGGAGCTTTACTCTGTATCTAACCCCGTGCTGTACCTGTCCTGGGAGTGTTTGAGGGGGGGACAGTGTAGAGGGAGCTTTACTCTGTATCTAACCCCGTGCTGTACCTGTCCTGGGAGTGTTTGATGGGGGGACAGTGTAGAGGGAGCTTTACTCTGTATCTAACCCCGTGCTGTATCTGTCCTGGGAGTGTTTGATGGAGGACAGTGTAAAGGGAGCTTTACTCTGTATCTAACCCCGTGCTGTACCTGTCCTGGGAGTGTTTGATGGTGGACAGTATGGAGGGAATCAATCCCAGATCCCTTGTGTTCCTAGGTAGCCGTGCTAACCACTATCCTGCCCCAGTATGTTGTTGCAATCTCAGTGCTGTTGGCACTCCGGTGACAGGAATAGTCATGGCAGTTCCCAAAATCCGTCCCATTTGCTGCTTCCGACTTTTATAACGCGGAAATTGTTTTCTCCCCCTCATCCTTTGAGAACTAACCCCCAAAGAGGAATACCTTTCCTTATAATCTATAAAAAGTGTGTTTGGAGTGGTGTGACCAGCTCTTTAGCAACCTCTCGTGGTCAAACACAAAATAAATCCCCGACACTCTCTCAAATCAACACTGAACAATTTATTTACCTAACTAGCAGTGAGAAAATTAACTAACTGTTAACAACCCAAATAACTTCTTTTTTACTATTAACTATTCCCAAATGAAATAAGATTCTCACGGAAAGCTGTCAAAATAAATACAAGTCCCACTCAATAACAAAAATGGAATTCAGTCCTTCTCTAAATTACGACCAGGTTTTGTCCCTTCCTGAATTTTCTGGGTTTTTCTGTTGATTCTTCGTCCTGGAACTTCTTTGGTCCTTTTGCTATCTTGATGGTGCTTTGTCTTAAGATATATATGGAGCTGTGAGGGTCAGCAAGTCTCTCTGTCTGTCTGTCTGTCTCTCTCTCTCTTTCAAGCTGTTATTTCTGGCAGATAGCAGTTGCTTTCTCTCTGTCAGAAGGACGTGGAGACTTCGGAGAGGCGTCACGGTGGCACAGTGGGTTAGCGCTGCTGCCTCACAGCGCCAGGGGCCCAGGTTCGATATCTGGCTTGGGTCACTGCCTGTGTGAAATCTGCACGTTCTCCCTGTGTCTGCGTGGGTTTCCTCTGGTTTCCTCCCACATGTTGAGGTTGGGGTGTATCAGCCACGCTAAATTCTCCCTCGATGTAACCCGAACAGCCACAGGCGTGTGTTGGCTAGGTGATTTCCGCAGTAAGTTCATTGAGGTGTGAATATTAGCCTCTTTGCAACTAAACAGAGAGTAAAATTTTCCCAGGATGTTGCCTGGGACGGAGGGTGTTAACTGTGAGGAGAGATCGGATTGTTCTTCCTGGAAAGACGGAGGTTGAGGGGTGACCTGACGGGAGTTTGCAAAATTATGAGGGGTGTAGATAGGGTGAAGAATCGGAAGCTTTTTCCCAGGGCAGAAATGACTATTACAAGGTCGTGGGTGGGGGGGGGCGCACAAGTTCAAGATAAGGCAGAGAAGGTTCAGTGGAGATGTGCAGGGGAAGGTTTTTTCACAGTGTAAAAAATCCTCTAGTGGTCAAATACACAGAGGGTGGTGGGAACTCGCTGCCAAGTGAGGTAGTGGAAGCGCATACAACAGTATCTTTCAAGGGAAGTCTTAACAAATCCATGAATAGGATGGGAATAGAGGGATATGGTCCCCGGAAGGGGAGGGGGTTTTAGTTCAGTCGGGGCAGCATGGTCAGTGCAGGCTTGGAGGGGCCGAAGGTCTGTTCTTATGCTGTAATTTTCTTTGTTCTTTTGTATCTCTCTCCTAAACCTAAGCCCTCTAGTTTTAGACTCCCCTACCTTTGGGAAAAGATATTGACTATCTCGCTGATTTATGCCCCTCATTCTTTTATAGACCTGTATAACATATACACTAAGCCTCCTACGCTCCAGGGAAAAGAATTCCAGTCTATCCAGCCTCTCCTTATAATTCAAACCATCAAGTCCTGGTAGCATCCTAGTAAATCTTTTTCTGCCCTCTTTCTAGTTTAATAGTATCCTTTCTATAATAGGGTGACGAGAACTGTACACAATATTCCAAGTGTGGCCTTACCTGTACAACTTCAAAAAGACGTCCCAACTCCTGTATTCAATGTCCTGACCCATGAAACCAAGCACGCCGAATGCCTTCTTCACCACTCTGTCCACTTGTGACTCCGCTTTCGAGGAGCTATGAACCTGTACCCCTAGACCTAGTTGGGTGACGCAGTAGCACAGTGGTTAGCGCTGCTGCTTCACAGCTCCAGGGACCTGGGTTCAATTCCTGGCTGGGGTCACTGTCTGTGTGGAGTCTGCACATTCTCCTCGTGTCTGAGTGGGTTTCCTCTGGTGGATCCGGTTTCCTCCCACAGTCCAAAAGATGTGCCAGTTAGGTTGATTGGTCATGCTAAATTGACCATAGATGCATAGGTTAGAGGATTAGTGGGTTGAAAAATATGTATCGATATGGGGGGTAGGGCCTGGGTGGGATTGTGGTCGGTGCAGACTCAATGGGCCAAATAGCCTCTTTCTGCACTGTAGGGTTTCTATGATCTCTTTGTTCTGTAACTGTCCCCTTCCATTAACTGAGTAAGTCCTGCCCTGGTTCAATCTACCAAAATGCATCACCTCGCATTTATCGAAATTAAACTCGATTCGTCAGCCCACTGGCCCAATCGAGCAAGATCCCATTACAATCCGAGATAACTTTCTTCACTGTCCACTGTGCCACCAATCTTAGTGTCAAACTTACTAAATTAGGGTGGACGATATATTTCTGGGCTTTTTCCCCTCATTCTCCGTGATTTTAAATGAATTTAAAAACAATATTTTGTTTTCGGAATGTGTCACTAACTTCACCTGATTAAAGCTCCTGAGGATTTCACCTACACCGTGCACAATGTTGAGATAGATAGGTAACAATCTTTGCACCAGATGTCAATCCTCACAGCCCCCAGGGACCCAGGTTCGATTCCCGGCCTTGGTTCATTGCCTGTGTGGAGTCTGCACATTCTCCCCATCTCTGCATGAGTTTCCTCCAGGTGCTCCGGTTTCCTCCAACTGTCTGAAAGACGTGCGGGATAGGGTGTATTCACCATGCTAAATTGCCCCTTAGTGTCCAAAGATGTGCAGGTTAGGGGGATTGGCCATGCTAAATTGCTCGTTAGTGTTCAAAGATGGATAGGTTAGGTGGATTGGCCATGCTAAATTGTCTCTTAGTGTCCAAAGATGTGTAGTTAGGTGGATGGCATGCTAAATTGTCCCTTAGTGTCCAAAGATGTGTAGGTAGGTGGATTGGCCATGCTTAAATTGCCCCTTAGTGTCCAAAGATGTGTAGGTTAGGTGGATTGGCCATGCTAAATTGTCCCTTAGTGTCCAAAGATGTGTGAGTTTAGGTGGATTGGCCATGCTAAATTGTCCCTTAGTGTCCAAAGATGTGTCGGTTAGGTGGATTGGCCATGCTATATTGCCCCTTTAGTGTCCAAGGATGTGCAGGTTAGGTGGATTGGCCATGCTAAATTGCCCTAGTGTCCAAAGATGTGCAGGTTAGGTGGATTGGCCATGCTAAATTGTCCCTTAGTGTCCAAAGATGTGTGAGTTAGGTGGATTGGCCATGCTAAATTGTCCCTTAGTGTCCAAAGATGTGTGAGTTAGGTGGATTGGCCATGCCATATTGCCCCTTTAGTGTCCCAGGATGTGCAGGTTAGATGGATTGGCCATGCTAAATTGCCCCTTAGTGTCCAAAGATGTGCAGGTTAGGTGGATTGGCCATGCTAAATTGTCCCTCAGTGTCCAAAGACGTGCAGGTTAGGTTGAATGGCCATGCTAAATTGCCCCTCAGAGTCCTGATATGCGTAGGTTAGAGGGATTAGTGGGTTAATTTGCAGGGATATGGGAGAAAGGCCTGGGTGGGATCGTGGTCGGAGCAGACTCAATGGGCTGAATGGCCTCTTTCTGCACTGTAATGTTTCTATGATTCTGTTCAAAGATATGCAGGTTCGCTGGATTGGTCATGCTAAAGGGCTGAATGGCCTTTTCTACACAGTAAGGATTCTATTATGGGAACACCAATACCTGCAATTTCCCCCTCCAAGCCACTCATCATCCCGACTTGGAAATATATCGGCCGTTCCTTCACTGTGGCTGGGGTCAAAATCCTGGAATTCCCTCCTTAACAGCACTGTGGGTGTACCTACACCACACACGGAGACTGACTGATGTCCAATCACAACCCTGGAACTCCCTCCCTAACAGCACTGTGGGTGTACCTACACCACACACGGAGACTGACTGATGTCCAATCACAGCCCTGGAACTCCCTCCCTAACAGCGCTGTGGGTGTACCTACACCACACATGGGGACTGACTGATGTCCAATGACAATCCGTCCCTAACAGCACTGTTGATGTACCTACACTACCGGGGACGGGGAGTGGTGGTGGGTGGGGGGGGGTGGGGAATGATGGGTTCAAGATGGCAGTTTACTCACCCTCTTCTCAAGACAGTTGTGGGGGGAGTGGTGCCAGGAATAAAGTTGGCTTTTCCTGGCCAACAGTACTCCCCCAAGCACCAACTCCAGCTCATTGTGTGGATTTACAGAGACAGTGCCAATCACATCCACCGTCGTCCTGGAAATAATTCACAACGGGTTCATTAGTCTTCGATGTAGGGGTGATGGACAAGTATAAATAGAGGTGTACAGTTTGCCAATGTCCATTTTACGTCTCATAGCTGTGGATTTTTATGGGTCCTACTTCCTTTTATCGCAATGAAATCATTAGGCTTACAAGATCTACACTGTAAAGATATTAATGTTTAGCTGTGCGAGAACCATTGCTCGCCGCTGTAAAGATTGTTGTAAAATCATTGCTAACCGTAAATCACGGGATTCGAAGCAGGTAGAGAGGATAATGGATTTAAATTCCTCGTTCGCAGTTTCGCCACTCGGTTAGTCGGGATACGCAGAGGACTGGGGAGTCGATTCCCTCCATGCTGACGCTACTGTTAAGAAAGGCCAGCAACGCCTCTACTTTCTCAGGAGGCCAAGGAAATTTGGAATGTAATGGCGTGAAATTTGTCGGGAGGTAATGCTGCAGCATTACCCTTGTCAGACCCCACTTGGAGTACTGTGCACAGTTCTGGTCGCCTCACTACAGGAAGGATGTGGAAGCTATTGAAAGGGAGGAGATTTACAAGGATGTTGCCTCAATTGGGTGGCATACATTATGAGGATAGGGTGAGGGAGCTCGGTCTTTTCTCCCTGGAGAGACGAAGGATGAGGGGGTGACCTGATAGTGGTTTATACGATGTTGAGAGGTATAGATAGGGTGGATTCTCAGAGGCTATTTCCCAGGGCCGAAATGGTCGCTACGAGAGGACACAGGGTTTAAGGTGCTGGGGAGTAGGTACAGAGGAGATGTCAGGGGGTAAGTTTTTCATAGGGTGGTGGGTGAATGGAATCAGCTGCCGTCAGTGGTGGTGGAGGCAAACTCGCTGGGGTCTTTTAAGAGACTTCTGGATGAGTACATGGGATTTAATGGGATTGAGGGTAGGTAGGGATATGATCGGCGCAACTTGTGGGCCGAAGGGCCTGTTTGTGCCATAGTTTTTCTATGTTCTATGTGTCCACTACGACTCTCACCAACTTTTACAGATGCCCCATAGAAAGCATCCTTTCTGGTTGTGTCCCAAGGGCTCTGCCCAAGACCGCAAGGAACTACAAAAGGGGTCGTGAATGTTGCCCAGTCCCATCACGCAAACCAGCCTCCCATCCACTGACTCCATCTACACTTCCCGCTGCCTCAGGGAAAAGCAGCCGGCATAATCAAGGACCCCCCCCCACACACCCCGGATATTCTCTCTTCCACCTTCTTCCGTCGGGGAAAAGTTACAAAAGTCTGAGGTCCCGTACCGACCGACTCAAGAACAGCTTCTTCCCTGCTGCTGTCAGACTTTTGAATGGACCTACCTCGCATTAAGCTGATCTTCCTCTACACCCCTCGCTGTGACTGTAACACTACATTCTGCACCCTCTGCTTTCCTTCTCGATGAACAGTATGCTTTGTCTGTATAATGCGCAAGAAACAATACTTCTCACTGTATCCCAATACATTTGACAGGCTTTGTGGGGATTCAGGAGGTGAGTTACTCTCTGCAGGATTCCCAGTGGACAGGCTTTGGAGGGAGTCAGGAATTCTTTCATCCAGGCAAGTGGGAAGTATTCCATCATTATGCTGTTAGGGAGGGAGTTCCAGGATTGTGATTGGACATCAGTCAGTACCCCGTGTGGGGGGTAGGTACACCCACAGCGCTGTTAGGGAGGGAGTTCCAGGATTGTGATTGGGCATCAGTCAGTACCCTGTGTGTGGTGTAGGTACACCCACAGCGCTGTTAGGGAGGGAGTTCCAGGATTGTGATTGGACATCAATCAGTCCCCTGTGTGTGGTGTAGGTACACCCACAGTGCTGTTAGGGAGGGAGTTCCAGGATTTGATTGGACATCAGTCAGTCCCCGTGTGTGGGGTAGGTACATCCACAGTGCTGTTAGGGAGGGAGTTCCAGGATTGTGATTGGACATCAGTCAGTACCCTATGTGTGGTGTAGGTACACCCACAGCGCTGTTAGGGAGGGAGTTCCAGGATTTGATTGGACATCAGTCAGCCCCCGAATGTGTGGTGTAGGTACACATACAGTGCTGTTAGGGAGGGAGTTCCAGGATTGTGATTGGACATCAGTCAGTACCCTATGTGTGGTGTAGGTACACCCACAGCGCTGTTAGGGAGGGAGTTCCAGGATTTGATTGGACATCAGTCAGCCCCCGTGTGTGTGGTGTAGGTACACCCACAGCGCTGTTAGGGAGGGAGTTCCAGGATTGTGATTGGACATCAGTCAGCCCCCGAATGTGTGGTGTAGGTACACATACAGTGCTGTTAGGGAGGGAGTTCCAGGATTGTGATTGGACATCAGTCAGCCCCCGAATGTGTGGTGTAGGTACACCCACAGCGCTGTTAGGGAGGGAATTCCAGGATTTTGATCCCTGCCACAGTGAAGGAAAGGCCGATTTCCAAGTCTGGACGGTGAGTGGCTCAGAGGGGGGAACTTGCAGGTGGGGTTGTTCCCCATGTGTCTGCTGCCCCCCCCTTGTCCTTCTAGGTGGTAGAGGTGGTGGGTTTGGAAGGTGCTGTGGAAGGAGCCTTGGCAAGTCGCTGCAGTGCATCTTGTAGATGGTACACAGTGCTGCGTGACCACAGTAGGAATTCACATTAAATTAATGTGGCATGTTTTATTGAATGAATTAATTGCACAAAGGTACATTTAGTCGTAATGAGAGCCAGCACCTGATTTATCGCTCTTTTACGCAAAGGGTTCATCCAATTCACCCTCACCCACTCCCCAGCGCCCGCACCTGGCATCTCCCCATCAAAGAATTTCCAGTTCGGAGGAAATGTAATCCACCTCAAACACTGGGTCAAAGTTGAGCCCTGGCACGGGCATTAATAGTCAGAGGGACATGGAGATTTACAGCACTCAGGGAAGCCCTTCAGCCCATCGAGCCTGTGCCGGCCCATCCAGCCCCTATCTATCCCAATCCCCGTTTCCCAGCCCCGTAGCCCCCTGCGTAGTGGCGTTTCCCACGCTTATCTCAATGTTATGAAGGTTCCCGCCACTCCCACCCTTTCAGCCAACAATTCCCCTCACCCTCTTTGAGTTTCTCCTCAAATCCGCTCCCCACTCCCCCAAGTCTCCCACACTCCCTTCCCTTAAATCCTTACTCCTTGCTTACTGATCCCTCCACTCAGAGGTAAACTTCCTTCTTATCTATCCACAATTTTTTTTTTGCTATTCATTCCTTTGGACGAGTCGGGATGGGCAATAGAATCCCAACTTGGATCCCAATTCTTGAGTTTGGATGGATTGAGTGGAAGAAAAGGGGCGGGATTACGTCTGGGGAAGAGCTGGAGAAAACTCGATAGCCCGAATGGCCTTCTTTCACGTCTTTTTGGGCTGGTTCCAGCATTTATTGCCCATCCCTATTTGCCCCCTTGGAGGGCAGTCGAGACTCAACCACATTGCCGTGGCTCCGGAAGCCAGACCGGGGTAAGGATGGCAGATTTCCTTCCCGAAAGGGAAGCAGATGGGTTTTTCCCACAATGGGTCATCAGGAGGTTCTTAATCCCAGATTTTTTTGATTGAATTCAAATTCCGCCGGGGTGGGATTCGAATCTGAGTCCGCCAAAACATCAGCTGGATTAATAGTCTACACGATAATACCACCAAGCCAATGTCTCTCAATAATTCTCTCCGTCTCAATCAGGTCCCCCCTTCTCTGCTCAAAGGAAAACAATGCCAGTGAACCAGACTCACCTTCATGGGAATGCTCCATAAGAAATCGGAACAGAAGTAGGCCATTCGGCCCCTTGAGTTCCAACCCAGGCAACACCCTGGTGAATCTCCCCTCCAGTGCAATCATATCCTTTCCTTTGCCTTAGTGACCGGAACTACACACAGTAGTCCAACTGCAACACCTTAAACATTTGGAATTTCAATCATTAGCGTTGCAAGTAGGCTGGCATTAACACCGCAATGGAATTATTGCGAAAATCTCCTAGTCGCCACACGTCGGCGCCTGTTCGGGTACACTGAGAGAGAATTTAGCCCCTAACCAGCATGTCTTTGGACACTAAGGGGCAATTTAGCATGGCCAATCCCCCTAACCTGCACATCTTTGGACACTAAAGACCAAGTTAGCATGGCCAATCCACGCTAACATACACATCTTTGGACACTAAGGGACAATTTAGCATGGCCAATCCACCCTAACCTGTACATCTTTGGACACTAAGGGCCAATTTAGCATGGCCAATCCACCTAACCTGAACATCTTTGGACACTAAGGGGCAATTTAGCATGGCCAATCCACCCTAACCTGAACATCTTTGGACACTAAGGGGACAATTTAGCATGGCCAATCCACCCTAACCTGCACATCTTTGGACACTAAGGGCCAATTTAGCATGGCCAATCCACCTAACCTGTACATCTTTGGACACTAAGGGCCAATTTAGCATGGCCAATCCAGCTAACCTGAACATCGGGTGGCAAGGTGAAACAGTGGGTTAGCCCTGCTGCCTCACAGAGACAGGGACCCGTGTTCGATCCCGGCTCGGGTCACCGTCTGTGTGGATTCTGCATGTTCTCCTCGTGTCTGCGTGGGTTTCCTCCCATAGTCCAAAGATGTGCAAGTTAAGTGGATTGGCCATGCTAAATTGCCCCTTCGTGTCCAAAGATGTGCAGGTTAGGTGGATTGGCCATGCTAAATTGCCCCTTCGTGTCCAAAGATGTGCAGGTTAGGTGGATTGGCCATGCTAAATTGCCTTAGTGTCCAAAGATGTGCAGGTAGGTGGATGGCCATGCTAAATTGCCCCTTCGTGTCCAAAGATGTGCAGGTTAGATGGATTGGCCGTGCTAAATTGCCCCTTCGTGTCCAAAGATGTGCAGGTTAGGTGGATTGGCCATGCTAAATTGCCCCTTAGTGTCCAAAGATGTGCAGGTTAGGTGGATGGCCATGCTAAATTGGCCCTTCGTGTCCAAAGATGTGCAGGTTAGATGGATTGGCCATGCTAAATTGCCCCTTCGTGTCCAAAGATGTGCAGGTTAGGTGGATTGGCCATGCTAAATTGCCCCTTAGTGTCCAAAGATGTGCAGGTTAGGTGGATTGGCCATGCTAAATTGCCCCTTAGTGTCCAAAGATGTGCAAATTAGGGGGATTAGTGAGGTAAATATGTGGAGTTAGGTCTGGATATGATTAAAAACGGTGGTTGGCCCAGAGTCAATGGGCAGAATGGCCTGCTTCACTGTTGTGGAGATTCTATTATGCAATGAATCTTTTTTAGTAAGAATGCTAAACATGTCCCAACCTTGATTAGAACACTTGGAGCACTGTGTGCAGTTCCGGTTATTAGAAAGAAGGATGTTTTGTCACTGGAGTGAGTGCAGAGTGTTTACAAGTACAGTAGCAGAGACGTGTGAATTTAAATATCAGGAAAGGATCAGAAGGCTTGGTAAGTTGACCCTGGGTAAGAATAGGCCCAATGACAGGTTCTGAGATAGGGCGAGAATATTCCCCTTCGATGGGGAGCAGCATTAACTGGAGACGGTGAATAAGAATGTGGGACTCGCTCGCTCAGGAAGTGGGGGAGAATGTGGGACTCGCTCCCCTGGCGGAGTGAAGGAGAATGTGGGACTCGCTCCCCTGGCGGAATGGGTGAGAATGTGGGACTCGCTCCCCTGGCGGAATGGGTGAGAATGTGGGACTCGCTCCCCTGGGGTGTGGGGGAGAATGAGGAACTTGCTCCCACAGGGATTGGGGGAGAATGTGGGACTCACTCCCATGGGAAGTGGGGGACAATGTGTGACTCGCTCCCCTGGGGGAGTGGGGAAGAATGAGGAAATCACTCCCACAGGGATTAGGGGAGAATGTGGGACTCACTCACCTGGCAGAGTGGGGGAGAATGTGGGACTTGCTCCCATGGGGAGTTGGGGAAAATGAGGAAATTGCTCCCACAGGGATTGGGGGAAAATGTGCAACTCGCTCCCACGGGGGAGTGGAGAGAATGTGCAACTCGGTCATGCAAGTTAGCATGGCCAATCCACCTAACCTGCACATCTTTGGACACTAAAGACCAAGTTAGCATGGCCAATCCACCTAATCTGCACATCTTTGGACACTAAGGGGCAATTTAACATGGCCAATCCACCTAATCTGCACATCTTTGGACACTAAGGGGCAATTTAACATGGCCAATCCACCTAATCTGCACACACATCTTTGGACACTAAGGGACAATTTAGCATGGCCAATCCACCTATCTGCACATCTTTGGACACTAAGGGACAATTTAGCATGGCCAATCCACCTAACCTGCACATCTTTGGACACTAAGGGACAATTTAGCATGGCCAATCCACCTAACCTGCACATCTTTGGACACTAAGGGGCAATTTAGCATGGCCAATACCCCTAACGTGCACCTCTTTGAATACTGAGGGGCAATTTAACATGGCCAATCCATCTAACCAATAAAGCTTTGGACTGTGGGAGGAAACTGGAGCATTCGGAGGAAACCCACACAGATACAGGGAGAACATGCAGACTCCACGCAGACAGTGACCCGAGCCAGGAATCGAACCCGGGTCCCTGGCGCTGTGAGGCAGCAGTGCGAACCACTGTGCCGCTGTGGCTAAAGCTAAAGGTCAGGGAAGAGATGGATGAATAGGGGTGGAGGGTCGGTATTTAAGATGACGGGAGGGGATGGATAGAGAGAGACGGAGCTGTAGAAACAGCCCAGGGAAGGAAACCTGTCATCAAGTGTGGAGCTAATGAGATCCCATCCCCCAAGATTATAAAAATCAAGAAATTTCTTCATCAGTGGAGAGGCAGCAATGTGAAGCCTCGAGACAGCGTTGTGAGGAGCAGCAATCAGTGATGGATCTTGACTTTTCAAGCTCGTTAAGATTATTATTTTCCCGCGACTGTGGCGAAGGTAATCACACACTTGATGCACAGGAAATCAGAAATCTCTTCAAGCGCACAGACAGAGAAAGAGAGAGAGACACACACAGAGAGAGAAACACAGAGAGAGAGAGACACACACAGAGAGAGAAACACAGAGAGAGAGAGACACACACAGAGAGAGAAACAGAGAGAGAAACACAGAGAGAGAGAGACACACACAGAGAGAGAAAACACAGAGAGAGAGAGACACCACACAGAGAGAGAAACACAGAGAGAGAGAGAGATACAGAGAGAGAAACACAGAGAGAGAGACACACACAGAGAGAGAAACACAGAGAGAGAGAGATACAGAGAGAGAGAAACACAGAGAGAGAGAGACACACACAGAGAGAAACACAGAGAGAGAGACACACACACACAGAGAGAAACACAGAGAGAGAGACAGAGAGAGAGAGAGACACACACAGAGAGAGAAACACAGAGAGAGGAGACACACACACACAAGAAACACAGAGAGAGAGAGAGACACACACAGAGAGAGAAACACAGAGGAGAGAGAGAGATACAGAGAGAGAGAAACCACAGAGAGAAAGAGATACACACAGAGAGAGAAACACAGAGAGAGAGAGACACACAGAGAGAGACACAGAGAGAGAGACACACACACACAGAGAAACACAGAGAGAGAGACACAGAGAGAGAGAGAAACACAGAGAGAGAGACACACAGAGAGAGAGAGAGACACAAAGAGGGAGAGAGAGACACACAGAGAGAGAGAAACACAGAGAGAGAGAGACACAGAGAGAGAGAGACACACAAAGAGGGAGAGAGAGACACACAGAGAGAGAGAAGAAACAGAGAGAGAGAGACACAGAGAGAGAGACACACACAAAGAGAGAGAGAGAGACACAGAGAGAGAGAGAAAAACACAGAGAGAGAGAAACACAGAGAGAGAGACACACACAGAGAGAGAAACAGAGAGAGAGAGACACACACACACAGAGAGAGAAACACACACAGAGAGAGAAACACAGAGAGAGAGAAACACACACAGAGAGAGAAACACACAGAGAGAGAGACACACAGAGAGAGAGAGACACACAGAGAGAGAGAGAGACACAGAGAGAGAGAGAAACACAGAGAGAGAGAGAGACACACAGAGAGAGAGACACAGAGAGAGAGAGAGAAACAGAGAGAGAGAGACAGAAAGAGAGAGAGATGGAGAGAGAGACCGACAGAAAAGAAAGAGACAGACAGAGTCAGAGAGAGAAGGGGGAGAGAGTGAGAGAAAGAAAGAAAGAGACAGAGGGAGAAACAGAGAGAGAGAGAAGGACAGAGAATAACAGAGAGAGAGTGACGAGAGAGAGAGGGACAGAAACAGACAGAGGGAGAAAGAGAGAGATAGATAGACAGAGAGAGATAGACAGAGAGAGAGTAACAGAGAGAGTGAGTGAATGCTGGTGTATTATTGCAGAGTGAGTGGTGGTTGATTTGAAGCGAGCTCTGACTGTTTTGCTGTCACTCTCGCTGTTCACCCTGCCATCTCGAAAATTTCAAGGAGCAATTTGGGTGTCACCTCATCACCGCGTCCTGATTATGTTCATCTCACTAATCCTGCGGAACCTGAAGCAGCATCTCACTCCAAGGCCCTTTGACCTCAGGCCCATCAGACCATGGGATACAAGAGCAGAATGAGGCCATTCAGCCCATCTGCTCCGCCATGGCTGAGAAGTTTCTCACCCCCATTCTCCCGCCTTTTCCCCATAACCTTCGACTCCTCCTCACCAATTGGGACCCTCTCTATCTCTGTCCCCAATACACTCAGTGACCCGGCCTCCTCTGTGATAACAAATTCCACAGATTCACCACCCCCCCACCCTCTGGCTGAAGAAATTCCTCCCCATCTCGGTTCTAAAGGGTCATCCCTTTACTCTGAGGCCGGGCCCTCAGATCCCAGTCTCTCCGACTCATGGGAACATCTTTCCCATGTCCGCTCTACCCAGGTACGTGCTCACTGCATTTGCACGGAGACTTTGGAGCGGAGGCCAGGCCCCCCCCAAGATGTGTCAATGGGGGAGAACTTGTGGGGAGGTGGTGTCTTTGACACTGTGTGGGGAGGGTCATAGGGAGAACAAAACAGCCCCCCTCTGCCTCTCACACCACCCCGTCCAGCACCTCCCCACCCGCCCCACTGTTTGATCAGTATTCCCTTCCACAAACAATCACTCCCTCCACAGTGTGTACCATCGACAATATCCCTTAGTGTCCAAAGATGTGTAGGTTAGGTGGATTGGCCATGCTAAATTGCCCCTTAGTGTCCAAAGATGTGTAGGTTAGGTGGATTGGCCATGCTAAATTGTCCCTTAGTGTCGAAAGATGTGTAGGTTAGGTGGGTTGGCCGTGCTAAATTGCCCCTTAGTGTCCAAAGATGTGTAGGTTAGGGGATTGGCCATGCTAAATTGTCCCTTAGTGTCCAAAGATGTGCAGGTTAGGTGGATTGGCCATGCTAAATTGTCCCTTAGTGTCCAAGATTGCAGGTTAGGGTGGATTGGCCATGCTAAATTGTCCCTTGGTGTCCAAAGATGTGCAGGTTAGGTGGATTGGCCATGCTAAATTGTCCCTTATTGTCCAAAGATGTGCAGGTTAGGTGGATTGGCCATGCTAAATTGCCCCTTAGTGTCCAAAGATGTGCAGGTTAGATGGATTGGCCATGCTAAATTGCCCCTTAGTGTCCAAAGATGTGCAGGTTAGATGGATTGGAGCTGCTAAATTGTCCCTTAGTGTCCAAAGATGTGCAGGTTAGGGTGGATTGGCCATTGAACAGAGCAACTGTATCAGATTCTGTGAACAATTGGTTAAAAATGTGAGACAATAATCATATCAACAGACGATCAATGAGTAAAGAAAAATAATTGACCACTGCATTTGGTCTAATTAAAACCATTCCCCACTGTTCTTTTCCCCAGAGACCTGTCAATAAATTTCACCCTTTGAGTAAATCTCCAAACTCCCCCTCTGTGGAAAAGGATTCCAAACCAGTTAATAAGACTTCTTCCGGTCTTTCAAAGAACAAGATATCCATGTCTTGATTCTAAAGACAAGTTAACACAGTTTCACATATACGTGAAGGCAGTAGGACGAAAAATGAAGAAAATTACAGCACAGGAACAGGCCCTTTGGCACCTACCACCCACTGTGCTGCCCCTCTGAACTAAAACCCCTACCCTTCCGGAGACCATATCCCTCTATTCCCATCCTATTCATGGATTTGTCAAGACACCCATTAAAACTCACTATCGTATCCGCTTCCACTCCCTCCCCCAGCAGCGAGTTCCAGGCACCCACCACCCTCTGTGTAAAAAAATCTGCCTTGTACATCTCCTTGCCCCTCGCACCTTAGACCTGTGCCCCTCCTAGTAATTGACTCTTCCACCCCGGGGGAAAAAGCTTCTGACCATCCACTCTGCTCCACATAATCTTGTAGATTCCTATCAGGTCTCCCCTCAACCTCCAGTGAGAACAATCCAATTTTCTCCAACGCCTCCTCGTACCTAATGCCCTCCAGACCAGGGCAACATCCTGGTAAATCTTTTCTGTAACCCTCTCCAAAGCCTCCGCACCCTTCTGGTAGTGTGGGCGACCCAGAATTGAACACTATATTCCAAGTGCGGTCTAACTAAGGTTCTATAAAGCTGCAACATGACTTGCCAATTTTTAAACTCAGTGCCCCAGCCGATGAAGGCAAGCATGCGCATGCCTTCTTGACTACCTTCTCCGCGTGCGTTGCCACTTTCAGTGTACCTGTACACCCAGATCCCTCTATCTATCAATATTCTGAAGGGTTCTGCCATTTACTGTGTATTTCCCATCTGTGTTAGACCTTCCAAAATGCATCACCTCACACTTGTCTGGATTAAACACCATCTGCCACCTCTCCGCCCAAATAAGGCAATCAAATCAAGTAGTTTTGATTTCAAAATATAATATTTTCTGATCTTTTAAATTATTCATTTTGAACAAGCTAAGGTAGGCAAAGGTTTAAAGCCAAGGGTTTGGAACTTGTTAGTCAGCAGCAGAATTACCGGGGGCTGGCGGGGGGGTTCTTACAACGTTGCAATTTTCATGAATAGATGCATTCACTGCCCAGACACAAGGATAGATATGCTCCGGGATGCAGAGACATTTGTCTATTCAGTTAGCAGTGAGCCAGTGGGAACGTCCACTTTGACCTGATGGTAGCGTCTGCCATTACCAGGGAATAGGGAGGTATTTAGTGCCGAGAGGGCTCATTACTTCTGGAGTTAGAAGGACGAATAAGATATCACCAAGCTATGAAGTGTCAAGTGGATGGCTGAGGTGCGTGACAGAGATTTGTATTGATGGATGACTGTTAAATGAAATTGATTTTAAGCTGATGAAAGACACAACTATTGATTGGGAGAAAGTATCATTGATCTGTCTTTGACTCTGTGCTTCAGATCTTTCCGAGAGGTTCTGTCGTGCTGTTCCAGAGCTATTTAATTCTTCGGGAGGCTCTGGTCAGCTATACGTTTATGTTGTCCTGCTCTATATTTTTACAGACACGCCATAGAAAGTATCCTTTCCGCATGTATCTCAGCTTGGTATGGGCTCCTGCCCTGCCCCAAGAAACTACAAAAATTCGTGAATGTAGCCCCGATCCCATCACGCAAACCAGCCTCCCGTCCATCGACTCCGTCTACACTTCCCGCTGCCTCGGGGGAAAAGCAGCCGGCATAATCAAGGACACCCCCACGTGCACCCCGGACATTCCCTCTCCCACCTTCTTCCGTCGGGGTAAAGATACAAAAGTCTGAGGTCACGTACCGACCGACTCAAGAACAGCTTCTTCCCTGCTGCTGTCAGACTTTTGAACGGACCCTACCTCGCATTAAGCTGATCTTTCTCTACACCCCTCGCTGTGACTGTAACACTACATTCTGCACCCTCTGCTTTCCTTCTCTATGAATGGTATGCTTTGTCTGTATAGCATGCAAGAAACAATACTTTCCACTGTACGTTAATACATGTGACAATAATAAATCAAATCAGATGAATCTTTAGAAATAGAATCCTTACAGAAGAAGGCCATTTGGCCCATTATGTCTGCACTGATCACAATCCCATCCAGACCCTATCCCCATACTCTGTGTATTATGTTTTGTGTTTAATTAATTTTGCTGCTTGTTTTGCACAGAGATATTTGCCTGAGGAGATTTAAATTGTCTCAGTTTTAGAGGTGATTGGCCACTGTTTAAAACTTCCCCACAACAGCGGGATTGCAGGTACAGGCAGAGAAACTTCAGATGGGGCTCGATCTGGGCAAATGTGAGTTGGGAGATCAAATGTGAAGGTAAGCATCAGTTCATGAAAGCATCCTGAACTGCATTGATGCACAAGAGGAATCTTGGGGGGGGTTCAAACTCCAGAAAGAGGCCACGCAAGTAGATGGGGGGGGGGAGGGTGAACAAGGCTTCCTTTTGGTGGAGGGGGCATTGACTACAAGATGTCAGGATGCAAATCTATAAAATTTTGTTTTGGCGGCACTTACAGAGATCTGCGTTCAATTCTGATTGCCGCATTACAGGAAGGAGAAGTGGCACAGTGGGTTAGCAATGCTGCCTCACAGCGCCAGGGACCCAGGTTCGAATCCAGACTTGTGTCACTCTCTGCACATTCTCTCCGTGTCTGCATGGGTTTCCTCCGGTTTCCTTCTACAGTCCGAAAGATGTGCTGGTTAGGGTGCTAAATCCTCCCTCAGTGCAACTGGACAGCGCCAGAGTGTGGTAACTGGGGGGTTTTCACAGTAACTTCATTGCAGTGTTAATGTAAGCCTTCATGTTATTGCGAAAAATCCCATAGATGCAACACTCCGGCGCTTGTTCGGGTACACTGAGGTAGAATTTAGCATGGCCAATCCACCTAACCTGCACATCTTTGGTCACTAAGGGACAATTATCATGGCCAATCCACCTAACCTGCACATCTTTGGACACTAAGGAGCAATTTAGCATGGCCAATCCACCTAACCCATACATCTTTGGACACTAAAGGGACAATTTAGCATGGCCAATCCATATTACCTGCACATCTTTGGACATTAAGGGGCAATTTAGCATGGCCAATCCACCTAACCTGCACATCTTTGGTCACTAAGGGGCAATTTAGCATGGCCAATCCACCTAACCCATACACCTTTAGACACTAAAGGGCAATTTAGCATGGCCAATCCACATAACGCATACATTTTTGGACACTAAGGAGCAATTTAGCATGGCCAATCCACCTAACCCATACATCTTTGGACACTAAAGGGACAATTTAGCATGGCCAATCCATATTACCTGCACTTCTTTGGACATTAAGGGGCAATTTAGCATGGCCAATCCACCTAACCTGCACATCTTTGGTCACTAAGGGGCAATTTAGCATGGCCAATCCACCTAACCTGCACATCTTTGCTCACTAAGGGGCAATTTAGCATGGCCAATCCACCTAACCTGCACATCTTTGGACACTAAAGGGACAATTTAGCATGGCCAATCCATATTACCTGCACATCTTTGGACATTAAGGGGCAATTTAGCATGGCCAATCCACCTAACCTGCACATCTTTGGTCACTAAGGGGCAATTTAGCATGGCCAATCCACCTAACCTGCACATCTTTGGACACTAAGGGGCAATTTAGCATGGCCAATCCACCTAACCTGCACATCTTTGGTCACTAAGGGGCAATTTAGCATGGCCAATCCACCTAACCTGCACATCTTTGGACACTAAGGGACAATTTAGCATGGCCAATCCACCTAACCCATATATCTTTGGACACTAAAGGGACAATTTAGCATGGCCAATCCACCTGACCTGCACATCTTTTGGACTGCAGGAGGAAACCGGAGCACCCGGAGGAAACCCACACAGAGACAGGGAGAAGGTGCAGACTCCACGCAGACAGTGACCCGAGGCCGGGATTCGAACCCAAGTCCCTGCCGCTGTGAGGCAGCAGTGTTAATGCACTGTGCCATTTCCGAACAGGGCAGAGTGTGATAATTCTGGTGGTCTTCACCTCAGAGAGTGTTTCCTGCTGTCTGGAGGTAATCGCGCCAGTTCGGATGTAGAGAAGTGTTTTAAATTCACAGCATACAGGGGCTGTGCTTTCTCACAGTGGGGACAGCTCACTCAGCGAGAAGGGCTTAAACTGCGCTGACAAATCCCCAGTGTGATATTTTCGCACCTTTATGTCAACCTGTTTTCCTTTTATCGACAGACAGGCGTCTGCAACACAGAATGGAAGGCTGAAAAGGCTGCTCGGGGAGACCTGAAGATATCGGAGCAGGATCATTCCATTCAGCCCATCGATTCTGTCCAGTCATTCAAACATGGCGGATTTATGGAAGGCGATGGCCCAGTGGCTAAACAATTAATCCAGAAACCCTGGGAATGTTCTGAGGGACCCGGGTTCGAATCCTGCCACGGCAGATGGTGGAATGTGAATTCAATAAAATATATCAACATATGTTCAGTAATAAAATATATAGTGTCCAAAGATGTGTAGGTTAGGTGGATTGGCCATGCTAAATTACCACTTAGTGTCCAAAGATATGCAGGTCAGGTGATTGGCCATGCTAAATTGCCCCTTAGTGTCCAAAGATGTGCAGGTTAGGTGGATTTGCCATGCTAAATTGTCCCTTAGTGTCCAAAGATGTGCAGGTTAGGTGGATTGGCCATGCTAAATTGTCCCTTAGTGTCCAAAGATGTGCAGGTTAGGTGGATTGGCCATGCTAAATTGCCCCTAGTGTCCAAAGATGTGCAGGTTAGGTGGATTGGCCATGCTAAATTGTCCCTTAGTGTCCAAAGATGTGCAGGTTAGGTGGATTGGCCATGCTAAATTGTCCCTTAGTGTCCAAAGATGTGCAGGTTAGGTGGATTGGCTATGCTAAATTGCCCCTCAGTGTCCAAAGATGTAAGGTTAGGTGGATTGGCCATGCTAAATTGCCCTTTAGTGTCCAAACTTTTACAGGTTAGGGGGATTGGCCATGCTAAATTGCCCCTCAGTGCCCAAAGATGTAAGGTTAGGTGGATTGGCCATGCTAAGTTGTACCTTATTGTCCAAAATTGTGCAGGTTACGTGTACTGGCCATGCTAAATTGCCCCTTAGTGTCCAAAGATATGCAGGTTAGGTGGATTGGCCATGCTAAATTGCCCCTCAGTGCCGAAAGATGTACAGGTTAGGTGGATTGGCCATGCTAAGTTGTACCTTAGTGTCCAAAATTGTGCAGGTTAGGTGTATTGGCCATGCTAAATTGCCCCTTAGTATCCAAAGATGTACACTCAGGGGCAATTTAGCGTGGCCAATCCACGTAACCTGCACATCTTTGGATACTAAGGGGCAATTTAGCATGGCCAATCCACCTAACCTGCACATCTTTGGACACTAAGGGGCAATTTAGCATGGCCAATCCACCTAACCTGCACATCTTTGGACAATGACGGACAATTTAGCATGGCCAATCCATCTATCCTGGACATCTTTGGACAATGACGGACAATTTAGCACGGCTAATCCACCTAATACACACATCTTTGGACTCTGAGAGGAAACTGGAGCACCTGGAGGAAACCCAAGCAGACACGGGAGGAACATGCAGTCTCCACCCAGACAGTGACCGAGGCCGGATTTGAACCCAGGTCCCTGGCACTTCAGGGCAGCATTGCTAACCATTGTGTCACCGTGCCAACCCTGCCCCTGCTTTACGTGCTGTTCACTTCAGTCATACTGGCAGTAAAAAAGAACTACATGGAAGAGAATTAGCGGAATGCTGCTGGGGCAATGGTCAACAAAATGGCTTCCGTTGACCACACTTAGCCTATCGCTGTTGGAACCAATCCCAGAAAATGTTCATCATTGACTACTGACAGCGATACTTTCAGGTACCTGGCAACATTGTCTGCTCTGATTTTATATTTTCTTATTTTTAATTAGTTCAAGATTATTTACAGTCAAAGTTATATTGAAGTTAATATTATTTATACATATCGTTACATGAATAATAAATAATTATACATGTAAATATATATAAAATATGACTATTTATGATAAATTATGTGCGTATTTTAGTTTAGAATTAGATATGGAATTATTAATTCTAAGATGAGAGAATGTTTATTCTGATATAAAGATGTTAGGTTAAGTGGATTGGCTGTGCAAAGTTGCCCCTTAGTGTCCAAAGATGTGCAGGTTAGGTGGATTGGCCATGCTAAATTGCCCCTTAGTGTCCAAAGATGTGCAGGTTAGATGGATTGGCCATGCTAAATTGCTCCTTAGTGTCTAAAGATGTGTAGGTTAGGTGGATTGGCCATGCTAAATTGCTCCTTAGTATCTAAAGATGTGCGGGTTAGGTGGATTAGCCATGCTAAATTGTCCCTTAGTGTCCAAAGATGTGCAGGTTAGGTGGATTGGCCATGCTAAATTGTCCCTTAGTGTCTAAAGATGTGTAGGTTAGGTGGATTGGCCATGCTAAATTGTCCCTTAGTGTCCAAAGATGTGTAGGTTAGGTGGATTGGCCATGCTAAATTGCTCCTTAGTGTCCAAAGATGTGCAGGTTAGGTGATGGCCATGCTAAATTGCTCCTTAGTATCTAAGATGTGTAGGTTAGGTGGATTAGCCATGCTAAATTGTCCCTTGTGTCCAAAGATTTGCAGGTTGGGTGGATTGGCCATGCTAAATGTCCCTTAGTGTCCAAAGTGTGCAGGTTAGAGGATTGGCCGTGCTAAATTGTTCCTTAGAGTCCAAAGAGTGTAGGTTAGGTGGATTGGCCATGCTAAATTGCTCCTTAGTATCTAAGATGTGCGGGTTAGGTGGATTAGCCATGCTAAATTGTCCCTTAGTGTCAAAGATGTGCAGGTTAGTGGATTGGCCATGCTAAATTGTCCCTAGTGTCTAAAGATGTGTAGGTTAGTGGATTGGCATTGCTAAATTGTCCCTTAGTGTCCAAAGATGTGTAGGTTAGGTGGATTGGCCATGCTAAATTGCTCCTTAGTGTCCAAAGATGTGCAGGTTAGATGGATTGGCCATGCTAAATTGCTCCTTAGTATCTAAAGATGTGTAGGTTAGGTGGATTAGCCATGCTAAATTGTCCCTTAGTGTCCAAAGATTTGCAGGTTGGGTGGATTGGCCATGCTAAATTGTCCCTTAGTGTCCAAAGATGTGCAGGTTAGATGGATTGGCCGTGCTAAATTGTTCCTTAGAGTCCAAAGATGTGTAGGTTAGGTGGATTGGCCATGCTAAATTGCTCCTTCAGGGCAATCTTAGGCTCCCTTAAGATCAGAGAATCATAGAATCCCTACAATGCAGAAGGAGCCATTCAGCCCAATGAGTCTGCATCCGCAACAATCCCAGCCAGGCCTTAACCAGACATGCCCACTAACCCCTCCAACCTTCGCATGCCAGGATGTGAAGGGCCGATTTGGAATGGTCAATCAAAGTAACCAGCGCATCTTTGAACTGCGGGAGGAATCTGGGGCACTTAGAGGAAACCCATGCAGACATAGGGGGAAGAATGTGCAAACTCTGCACAGACAGTGATTCAAGCCGGGAATCGAACCCAGATCCGTGGAGCTGCGAGGCAGCAGTGCTAACCCACTGTGCCACTGAGTGTTTCCTTTTAACTCAAAGGCTAACAAAAATGCAAATAGAAAACCTGCAAAGCCTGTTACCAAAGCAACACTGCTGTCGGGTTTCTGATGCAACAAATGTTGCACTCTTTGTACCCAGTGTGCCTCGCATTCAAGCATTGAACACAACCAGCATTTGAAGGCAGTGACAAAAATGGATCTTTTAAAGGGAACACACACTTTGTATCCTGTCTAGTCATTTACATACTTAACATCTTTAGAAACATAACTTCACGACACTAAGCAGGATTGAGGGGCCGAACGGCCTCCTCTATGCTCCTATTCCCAGCTGGATAATGCTAAGGATACAGCCCTGGCCAAGACACATTTATATTTGTGATCTTGAGGGATGCGACATTGGCCACTGGAGCTCCAATTCCTCTGGGCTTCACCACCATCGAGACACTTGTCACATTATATTAAGAGTAGCAGAGGATCATTCTTGTTGGCTTCCTGGGTTTGTGATATGAACTGACCGCGGTGATGGATTCTAACAGTCACTGGCTGAGATGTTAGCCCCCAAGGGGGCGACTAAACTGCTGACTGCAACAATCTCCGCAAGAACACTTCTTCACAGGAGCGCTTGCTGGCTTTCATCGAATCCGTGCAACGCAGAAGGAGGCCATTCAGCCCATTGAGTCGGCACCAAGCGTTATATCACCCAGGTCCGATTCTCATAAACCCACACATTCACCCGAGCTCATCTCCCTCATACTGAGGGGCAATTTAGCATGGCCAATCCACCCAATGCTAAATTGCCCCTTAGTGTACAATGATGTGCAGGTTAGGGTGGATTGGCCATGCTAAATTGCCCCTTAGTATCCAAATATGTGCAGATTAGGTGGATTGATCATGCTAAATTGTCCCTTAGTATCCAAAGATGTGAAGGTTAGGTGGATTGATCATGCTAAATTGTCCCTTAGTATCCAAAGATGTGAAGGTTAAGTGGATTGGCCATGCTAAATTGCCCCTTAGTATCCAAAGATGTGTAGGTTAAGTGGATTGGCCATGCTAAATTGCCCCTTAGTGTCCAAAGATGTGCAGGTTAGGTGGATTGACCATGCTAAATTGTCCCTTAGTATCCAAAGATGTGAAGGTTACGTGGATTGGCCATGCTAAATTGTCCCCTAGTGTCCAAAGATGTGCAGGTTAGGTGGATTGACCATGCTAAATTGTCCCTTAGTATCCAAAGATGTGAAGGTTAAATGGATTGGCCATGCTAAATTGCCCCTTAGTATCCAAAGATGTGTAGGTAAGTGGATTGGCCATGCTAAATTGCCCCTTAGTGTCCAAAGATGTGAAGGTTAGGTGGATTGCCATGCTAAATTGTCCCTTAGTGTCCAAAGATGTTTAGGTTAGGTAGATTGGCCATGCTAAATTGCCCCTTAGGTCCAAAGATGTGAAGGTTAGGTGGATGGCCATGCTAAATTGTCCCTTAGTGTCCAAAGATGTGCAGGTTAGGTGGATTGGCCATGCTAAATTGCCCCTTAGTGTCCAAAGATGTGCAGGTTAGGTGGATTGGCCATGCTAAATTGCCCCTTAGTGTCCAAAGATGTGCAGGTTAGGTGGATTGGCCATGTTAAATTGCTTAGTGTCCAAAGATGTGCAGGTTAGGTGGATTGGCCATGCTAAATTGCCCCTTAGTGTCCGAATATGTTCGGGTTAAGTGGATTGGCCATGCTAAATTGCCCCTTAGTGTTCAAAGATGTGCAGGTTAGGTGAATTAGCAGGACAAATATGTGGGGTTACAGGGAATTGTGGTCGGTGCAGTCTCAATGGGCCGAATTGGCCTGCTTCTGCCCTGTCGGGATTCTATCTCTGGAATATCAGGTCTCTCTCTCTCTCTCTCTGTCGCCTTCACTGCCTCTCTCTCCCTCTGTCTATAATCACGAGCTCTCTCAGTTGCCACTGAGTGGCATTTATGGTGGAATATTTAATAATGAGCTCCCCCTGGAGATTGGAAAGATAAACAGCAGTTGTGAGAGTTGTGAAAATCTCGGTGAATTCCTCTGTGATTCCCCTCGGGTAGCTGAATGAGATTTGTCAACCAACAATAGCAAAGCAAAGCTTTAGCATCACTTATCCAATCTGAACCTCCATTGTGCCTCACACACTCCTATTTCTACAGAGAGAGAGAGAGGCGTCACCTCACAGAATCAACAGAGAGATTAATTTTCTAAGTCTGCGAGTCCTTGGGGATCTCACGGAGACAGATTTCCAGCGTTAGATCATTGAAGAAGGAGGCCATTCAGCCCATAGCCCCAGGATCAATTCCCTCCTATCCAACCGAGAAGGCAAACGGGATTTTACTCTTCGTCGCTAGAAGAATGGAGTTTAGAACATTTTCACCCAAAGGAGACGTCGGGTGAGTTCTTCACTCCGAGGGTGAGTGGAACAGACAGTGGTGGTTGTGGTAGCACAGCGGGTTAGCACTGCTGCTTCTCCAGCTTCGGGGTCCCCGGGTTCGATTCCCAGCTCGGGGTCACCGTCTGTGCAGAGTTTGCACATTCCCCTCTTGTCTGCGTGTGTTTCCTCCCACGGTCCCAAAGATGTGCGGGTTAGGTGGATCGGCCATGCTAAGAAATTGCCCCTTAGGATGCATGGGTTAGAGGGATTACTTGGTATTGTATGTAGGGATACAAGGATCTGGGTGGAATTGTGTTCAGTGCAGACTCAATGGGCCGAAGGGCCTCTTTTTATAGTGTTCTATGATTCAAATTCATTTAAAAGACTTTTGGATGAGTACATGGGACTTAACAGGATTGAGGATTATAGAGAAGCCTAGTGGGGAGAGATATCATCAGCGCAACTTGTGGGCCGAAGGGCCTGTTTGTGCTGTAGTTTTTCTATGATTCTGAAAACGGCGAGGTTATGTTGCAGCTGTATAAGGTGTTGGTGAGACCATACTTGCAGTTCAATTTTGTTCTCCTTACTTGAGAAAGGATATACTGGCACTGGAGGGGATGCAGAGGAGATTCCTTTGATTCCTGGAGTTGAGAGGGTTGGCTTATGAGGAGAGATTGGGTCTGTACTCATTGGAATTCAGAAGAATGAGGGGAGATCTTATAAGATTCTGAAGGGAATCGATAAGATAGAAGCAGGGACGTTGTTTCCACTGGCGGGTGAAACGAGAACTAGGGGGCATGGCCTCAAAATAAGGGGGAGCAGATTTAGGACTGAGTTAAAGAGGAACCTCTTCACACAAAGGGTTGTGAATCTGTGGAACTCCCTGCTCAGTTGAGACCACCTCATTGAACATAGAACATAGAACACTACAGCACAAACAGGCCCTTCGGCCCACAAGTTGTGCCGATCATATCTATACCTACCAGGCCATAGAACTATCTGTAACTCCCAATCCCATTAAATCCCATGTACTCATCCAGAAGTCTCTTAAAAGACCCCAGCGAGTTTGTCTCTACCACCACTGATGAATTCCATTCATTCACCACCCTCTGAGTGAAAAACTTAACCCTAACATCTCCTCTGTACTTGCCCCCCAGCACCTTAAACCTGTGTCCTCTCGTAGTGACCATTTCAGCCCTGGGAAATAGCCTCCGAGAATCCACTCTATCTATTCCTCTCAACATCTTATAAACCTCTATCAGGTCGCCTCTCAACCTCCGTCTCTCCAGAGAGAAGAGACCTAGCTCTCTCTACCTATCTTCATAAGGCCTACCTCCCAATCCAGGCAACATCCTTGTAAATCTCCTTTGCACCCTCTCAATAGCTTCCACATCCTTCCTGTAGTGAGGCGACCAGAACTGTACACAGTACTCTAAGTGGGGTCTGACAAGGGTCTTATAAAGCTGCAGCATTACCTCCTGACTCCTAAACGCAATCCCTCTATTAATGAAGGCCAGTATACCATATGACTTCTTGACTACATCGTCCACTTGCGGGGCAGATTTAAGAGTCCTACGGACTCTGACGCCAAGGTCCTTCTGCTCCTCAACACTGCTAAGAGTCACACCCTTGATATTGTACTCCTTCATCCCATTGGTCCTGCCAAAATTGACCACTACACATTTATCCACATTGAAGTCCATCTGCTGCTTCTCCGCCCAGTCTTGCATCCTATCTATTGAATGTTTTTAAGAAAAAGATAGATAGATTTTTGAAAAGTAAAGAAATGAAGGGTGAACGGGTGAACAAGTGGAGCTGAGCCCATGAAAAGATCAGCCATGATCTTTTTTGGATGGTGAGGCAGGCTCGAGCGGCTGGATAGCCGACTCCTGCTCCTATGTTCTGATGTCCCATCACACAAACCAGCCTCCCATCCACTGACTCCGTCTACACTTCCCGCTGCCTCGGGGAAAAAGCAGTCGGCATAATCAAGGACCCCCCCCCCACACCCCGGACATTGTCTCTTCTACCTTCTTCCGTCGGGAAAAAGATACAAAAGTCTGAGGTCATGTACCGACCAACTCAAGAACAGCTTCTTTCCTGCTGTTGTCAGACTTTTGAATGGACCCACCTCACATTAAGCTGATCTCTCTCTACACCCCTCGCTGTGACTGTAACACTACATCCTGCACTCTCTCCTTTCCTTCTCTATGAACGGTATGCTTTGTCTGTATAGCGCACAAGAAACAAAACTTTTCACTGTATCTCAATACATGTGACAATAATAAATGATAAATCAAATCAAAACTTAGCCTGGCCAATCCCCCTAACCTGCACATCTTTGGACACCAAGGGGCAATTTAGCATGGCTAATCCATGGACAGGAAGGGAGACTGTGAGAGTGTGTCTGTGTGTGTGTGTGTGTCTGTGTGTCTGAGAGAGAGAGAGAGAGAGAGAATGTGCTTGGGGGGGGAGTCTTGGATCTGAAAAACTGCTTCAGATATCTGCTTCACTCAATCGCATAGTTCCCCCTAACTCTCTAACCTCTCTCTCTCTCACACACACTCTCTCTCACACACACACACACTTTCTCTCTCACACACACTCTCTCTTTGTCTCACACACTCTCCCTCTCACATACTCTCTCTCTCACACATTCTCACATACACACTCTCTTTCACACTCTGTCTCTCACACACTTTCTCTCACACACTCTGTCACACACACACACACACTCATGCTCTCTCTCACACACACACAGACACTCTCACATTCTCTTTCTTTCTCACACACTCTCTCTCTCTCACACTAACCCTCTCTCTCTCTCTCATACACACTCTCTCTCTCACACTAACCCTCTCTCTCTCACACACACACTCTCTCTCTCACACACACACACTCTCTCTCACACACACACTCTCTCTCTCACACACACTCCTCTCTCTCACACACACACTTTACCACACTCTCTCTCACACACACACTCTCTCTCTCACACACACACACTTCTCTCTCACACACACACACTTTCTCTCTCACACACACACACTCTCTCTCTCACACACACACTTTCTCTCTCACACACACACACCTTTCTCTCCACACACCACACTCTCTCTCTCACACACCACTCTCTCTCTCTCTCACACTAACCCTCTCTCTCTCACACTAACCCTCTCTCTCTCACACTAACCCTCTCTCACACACACTAACCCTCTCTCACACACACTAACCCTCTCTCACACACACACTCTCTCTCTCACACTAACCCTCTCTCTCTCTCTCATACACACTCTCTCTCTCACACTCTCTCTCTCTCATACACACTCTCTCTCTCACACTAACCCTGTCTCTCACATACACACACCCTCTCTCTGTCACACACCCTCTATCTCTCTCTCACACACACCCTCTCTCTCTCTCTCACACACACACACATACACACTCTCTCACACTCACTCTTTCACTCACACACTCTCTGTCTCACACATACACACACACACACAAACACTCTCTCTCACACACACAGTCACTGCCTCTCTCTCACGCGCACAGATCTATCTCAGCAACTCAGAGCCTCCCCTGCCGAGCAGCTTAAGTAACAGCAACTCGACATTCCCAGGACTATTCCCTACAACACGGATAACCTGGATATTTCAGTTCAACAAAGCAAAATGGGCCTGGCGGTACAGGGCACAGGTCAAACGTCAGTCAGAAAAGCAAAATAGAAAATGAGATGGAGAGAGAGAGAGGAGGAGATAAACAAAACAGGAAGGAAAGGGGTTCAGATAATACTGTCAAACTACGGTGGCACAGTGGGTTAGCACTGCTGCCTCACAGCGTCAGGGACCCGGGTTCGATCCCCGCCTTGGGTCACTGTGTGGAGACTGCACATTCTCCCCGTGTCTGCGTGGGTTTCCTCTGGGGGAGGGAGGGAGGGAGGGAGGGAGGGAGGGAGGGGGGGTGGCTCTGGTTTCCTCCCACAGTCCAAAAGACATGCTGTTCGATGCTAAATTCTCACTCAGTGTACCTGAACAGGCGCTGGAGTGTGGCAAATAGGGGATTTTCACAGTAATTTCATTGCGGTGTTAATGCAAGCCTTACTTTTGCCACTAATGAATAAATTTTAAAAAACAATCCTGGAGCTCCCTCCCTAACAGCACTGTGGGTGTACCTACATCCCACACACGGGGGACTGACTGATGTCCAATCACAATCCTGGAACTCCCTCCCTAACAGCGCTGTGGGTGTACCTACACCACACACGGGGGACTGACTGATGTCCAATCACAATCCTGGAACTCCCTCCCTAACAGCGCTGTGGGTGTACCTACACCAAAGAAATTTAGCCATTCAAGGTAGCCGCTTACCTTGCTCAGTGAGGGATAGGCCAAAAGCCCTGGGTCTACCCAACTAGGCCCACGTCCCGTGGCTGAATATGAAGTAAAGGCCCACTCACAAATCGAGATTTAGTGCAGTGATAAAGATACTCTAAATCAACAGTTCCTTCAAGGAGACCTTCTTCAGCAATCAAAGTTCTCTTCAGTCAATATTTGTGCTGTGATTTAGTGACAGCCGGAGATGTTCGCTTCTTCAGTAATCTGCTGAGGCCTTGTTCCCGTTATTCCTCCTCTCCCTCTCTCACTCAATCTCCAGTGGAGAGAGAGGCACCAGGTACGAAAGCTCCCCTCAGAAATCTGCCCCCACCCCCAGGGGATTTCTCCCATATACCTACTGTCCTTCTGACCCTGAGAGGAAGGTGGAGGGTTACCCACGTGCCTCCTCAAGCTCTCGAAGGCCTGCGGCCCTCTCTTCCGTCAAGACGCCATGTTTTCATCACCGCAGTGCAGAAGGATGCTGGTCGGCCCATCGAGCCTGCACTGACTCTCTGATGGAGTGTCTGACCCAAGGCCTGTCACCCCACACTAAAACTAATCCCCTGAACTGTACATCTTTGGCGAGTGTGTGTGTGTTTGTGTATGTGCGTATATATACACACACATATATACGCACATACGTGTGTGTGTGTGTGTGTGTGTGTGTGAGAGAGAGAGTGTGAGAGTGAATGTGTGAGTGTGTGTGCGAGTGAGTGTGTCTGCGTGCAGCTGTGTGCATGCAGCTGTGTGCGTGTGCGTGTGTGTGTGTGTGTGAGTGAATGTGTGGGAGTGTGTTGTCTGAGAGTGTATGAGTGTGTGTGTGTGTGTGTGAATGTGAGTGTGTGTGTGTGAGGGTGTGTGTGAGTGAATGTGTGAGTGTGTGTGTGTGTGTGAGGGTGTGTGTCTGAGAGTGTATGAGTGTGTGTGTGTGTGTGTGAGGGTGTGACGGTGTGGTGAGTGAATGTGTGAGTGTGTGTGTGTGTGAGGGTGTGTGTCTGAGAGTGTATGAGTGTGTGTGTGTTGTGTGTGAGGGTGTGAGGGTGTGTGTGAGTGAATGTGTGAGTGTGTGGTGTGTTGGAGTGTGTGTGTCTGAGAGTGTATGAGTGTGTGTGTGTGTGTGATGTGTGTGGGGTGTGAGGGTGTGTGTGAGTGAATGTGTGAGTGTGTGTGTGTGTGTGTGAGGGTGTGTGTCTGAGAGTGTATGAGTGAGTGTGTGTGTGTGAATGTGAGAGTGTGTGTGTGTGAGGGTGTGTGTGTCTGAGAGTGTGTGAGTGAGTGTGTGTGTGAGTGAATGTATGAGTGTGTGTGTGTGTGTGTCTGAGAGTGTGTGGGTGAGTGTGAGTGAGTGTGTGTGTGTGAATGTGAGAGTGTGTGTGTGTGAGGGTGTGTGTGTCTGAGAGTGTGTGAGTGAGTGTGTGTGTGAGTGAATGTATGAGTGTGTGTGTGTGTGTGTCTGAGAGTGTGTGGGTGAGTGTGAGTGAGTGTGTGTGTGAGTGAGTGTGTGTGTGCGTGTGTGTGTGTGCAACCGTGTGCGTGTGGGTGTGTGAGAGTGTGTGGGTGTGTGTGAGTGAATGTGTGAGTGTGTGTGTGTGTGTGTGTGCAACTGTGCGCGTGTGGGTGTGTGCGTGCGGATTAGTGAGACTAGCTAGGGTAAATGCATGCAGCCTTTGGGGATAGAGCCTGTGGGTGGGACTTGTGGTCAGTGCAAGCTCGATGGGCTGAATGGCCTCCTTCTGTTCCGTCGGATTTCTATGCTTCTAGAAACTGGGGACTAAGCATCCCAACTTGACACCAAAGCTCCATCAACCTCAGTACCATCTGGTTGCCGATGACTTGGGTTGAATGTGTGGAGGAAGTGTTGAGGACCCTGGGTCTGTACTCGTTTGGAGTTTAGAAGGATGAGGGGGGATCTTATTGAAACTTACAGGATACTGCGAGGCCCTGGATAGAGTGGAGATGGAGAGGATGTTTCCACTAGTAGGAAAATCTAGAACCACAACCTCAGGGTAAAGGGACAATCCTTTAAAACAGAGATGAGGAGGAATTTCTTCAATCGGAGAGTGGTGGAATCATAGAACAAACAGGCCCTTCGGCCCACAAGTTGCACCAATCCCTCCCTACCAGGCCTATTTATAATTCCCAATCCCATTAAATCCCACGTACTCATCCAGAAGTCTCTTAAAAGAACCCAGCGAGTTCGCATCCACCGATGGCAGCCGATTCCGCTCACTCACCACCCTCTGAGTGAAAAACTTACCCCCTAACATCTCCTCTGTACCTGCCCCCAGCACCTTAAACCCTGTGTCCTCCTGTAGCAATCATTTCAGCCCTGGGAAATAGCCTCTGAGAATCCACTCTATCTATACCTCTCAACATCTTATAAACCTCTATCAGGTCACCCCCTCATCCTTCCTCTCTCCAGGGAGAAAAGACCGAGCTCCCTCAACCTATCCTCATAAGGCATGTCTCCCAATCCAGGCAACATCTTTGTAAATCTCTTCTGCACCCTCTCAATAGCTTCCACATCCTTCCTATAGTGAGGCGACCAGAACTGCGCACAGTACTCCAAGTGGAGTCTGACAAGGGTCTTATAAAGCTGCAGCATTATCTCCCGACTCCTAAACTCAATCCCTCGATTGATGAAGGCCAGTACACCATACGCCTTCTTGACCGCATCCTCCACCTGCGAGGCCGATTTAAGAGTCCTACGGACCCAGACCCCAAGGTCCTTCTGCTCCTCAACACTGCTGAGACTCCTATCCTTGATATTGTACTCCTTTATCCCGTTTGTGGAACTCTTTGCTGCAGAGGAGGCCCGGGGTTATCGAGACAGAGATAGAGAGGTTCCTGATCAAGAAGGGGATTAGGGGAAAAGGCAGGAGAATGTGGGGGTGGTGGGGGGGAACAAGAGAAATATCAGCCATGGCGTTGCAAACTCGATGGGTCTAATTCTGCTCCTTTCTCCTTATGATCCCCGTGGTTGCTAATCGGTGTGTTCCGGAATGCCAGGATAGAGGTGAGGTTTTTAACTACCTCGGAATTACAGGGCCCCACTTCATCGTGGTGAGAGGCAAGTGACCTGTTATTGTAGCGTTACAGCAAGTTTTGTTGCCAGGGGAGGGGATCGGATCGAGGGGTTCTGCGGCCCGGCAAGAGGACCTTTGGCCTGTGGCGCCTGTGCTAGCTCCCACTAATCATCTATCTACCCTATTCCCCATTTTTCTAGCACCTTGGTCCACGTGGGTGGCTTTCCCAGCACTCATCCCAACATTCTGAGGTTTTCCCGTCTCTCCCACCCTTTCAGGCAGCCAGTCCCAGATTGCCCACCTCCTTCTTCTGCCCCCCTCCCCGTCACCCACTTCAGGGTAACACACTTGGCGCCCATGGACAGGCGGGCAAGAGTTGCCGAGGGGCGGGGTTGCTGTGGGAGAGGGACCGGTTGCTGGGGACAGAGTTGGCATGGAATAAGAACCTGTTGCTGGGGTCAGAGTTGCCAGGGAACAGGAACCGGTTGCCTTGATGAGGGTTGGCAAGGAACAGGAACCGGTTGCTAGGATCAGGGTTGCCAGGGAACAAGAACCGGTTGCCGGGGTCAGGGTTGCCAGGGAACAGGAACCAGCTGACGGGGACAGGCGGGCAGGGTTGCCATGGAACATTTCGGTTGCCGGCGACAGGCAGACAGGGTTGGGAGAAGGCTCCACGGTGTGGGGGGGAAGTGAGGCCTTCAGTTTGAGGATGTCAAGGGCCTGTTGACGGTGAGAGGGAGCAGGCCCGAAACGACTACGAAGCCTGAGGCCTACAGCTGGTCGCCCCTTTAGGGAAACCCCACCCCACTCCGCCCACGTTTATCCTGAAGCAGGTGGGAGGATAACTCAGATCAGGCTGGTTATTGTGGGACGGAGAGTGACGGAGGAGGAGGGATTGAAGGATTTATACGGAGGGGGATTTATACGAAGGATTTATATATATATTCTTTACCCAAAGGGTGGTTAGGGAGTGGAATGCCCTGCCTGCAGCGGTTGTAGATGCGCCAAGTTTGGTGGCGTTTAAGAGGTTAGTTGATAAGTATATGGAAGAGAAGGGAATGGTTTAGTTTTGGAGGGGCATTGCTTTTTATATTGGTCGGCGCAACATCGAAGGCCGAAGGGCCTGTTCTGTGCTGTAATGTTCTATGTTCTATGTTATACAGGAGGCTGAGCGAGGACTCAAGGAGGAGGCCAGATCACTGATCAAACCTCCACCTCAGCGCCATAAATCCTTTTATCTGCTCATACCTACAGGACGCATAGCGGAGACAGCCAAGGGCCGGGGAGCAGCTAACAAATCTTTTTATTGAGTTATTATTCCCCGCCGTGGGACAATTAGGCCTCGTTCATCATTCGGAGCCTCCACTACAGATGCTACTGCTGCTGCCTCTGAGGGTCCAAAATCCCAGCAAGGGAGCGGCCAGCTGCAACTTCCACTGGCCCCCCCCCTCCTTCCCCTCACCTCCCCTGCCCCCCCTCCCTCTCATCCCCTTTCCTCCCCTCCTGCTCCCCTCCCCCCTATCCCTCCCCTCACACTAACCCCCTCCCTCTCCTTCCATTCCCTCCCCTCACACTACCCCTCCCTCCTCTCCCCTTCTCACACTCTCCATCCCCCTCCGATCTCCCCTCCCTCACACATCCTTCCCCCTCCAGACTACCCCCTCCCCCATCCTCGTCCTCCCGCCCCTTCCCTCCCCTCCCCTCCTTCCCCTCCCCTTCCCTCCCCTTCCCCCTCCCCCCCACTACCCCCTCCCCTCCCCTTCCATCCCCTTCCCTCCCCTCACACCAATCCCCTCCCCTTCCATCCCTCCCACTCCCCTCACTCCCCTCACACCAATCCCCTCCCCTCCATCCCCTTCCCCTCCCCTCACACTAACAACCCCTCCCCCCTCCATTCCTTCCTCCCCTCACACTGAACCCCCTCCCCCTCCATTCCCTTCCCCTCACCCTCCCCATTCACACCCCTACCCACACCCCGCCCCATCCCACTCCATCCCTACCCCATCCCCTCACCCCATCAGCCTACATCCCCTCCATCTCCATCCCTCCACACTCTGCCCATCCCCACCCACCCTCCTCCCCCCTCTGTCTCCCTCTCACCCCCTCCCAGCATTCTCTGCCCCATCCCCTTCCCTCCTTCTCCCCCTTCATCCCCCCCCCTCACCATCACCCCCCTCCATCCCGCATTCCCCTCTCTCCCCCTCTCCTCACTCTCTGCCCTATCCTCCGCCCTCCCTCCTACTCATCATCCCCCTCCCTCCACCTCACGCTCGCCTTCTTCCTCACCCTCCCCCACTCTTCCCCCCTCTCTCACTCTCTCCTCCCTCATCCTCACATTCTCTCCCTCACCCTTACTTCTCTCCCTCCTCCCTTCTTCTCCCTTCCCCGTTCTTCCATTCCCCTCCCCCTCCTCCCTTCCCTTACCCTCCCTCCTCCTCCCCCTCCCTCTCTCTCATTCCCTCCTCTCCCCACCCCCTCCCTCATCTCTCCTTCCATCACCCCCACCCTCACCCTTCTGCCCCTCCCTCCCCCTCTCCCCTCAGTTTCCTCCCTCTCTCCCTCACCTCCTTCTCCTCTACCACCCTCCCTCAACCGTCCCTACACACACCCTCTTCCCCATTCTCCCTCACAGACAGAGAGAGAGAAAAATACAGAGAGAGAGAGCAGAAGAAGAGAAAGAGAGACAGATAGACAGAGTGACAGAGAGAGAGAGAGACAAAGAGACAGAGAGAAAAACAGAGAGACAGACAGAGAGAGAGGTGAGACAGAGAGAGAGATAGAGAGAGACACAAAGAGACAGAGACAGACAGAGAGACAGACAGAGAGAGAGAGACAGAGAGAGTGAGACAGAGAGAGAAAAAGAGAGAGAGAGACAGACAGACAGAGAGAGAGAGAGAGGAGAGAGGAGAGACGGAGAGAGAGAGGAGAGAGAGAGAGACAGAGAGAGAGAGAGAGAGGAGAGAGACAGAGAGAGAGAGAGAGAGACAGAGAGAAAGAGAGAGACAGAGAGAGAGAGAGAGAGACAGAGAGAGAGAGAGAGAAGAGAGAGAGAGAGACAGAGAGAGAGAGAGAGAGACAGAGACGGAGAGAGACAGACAGTCAGACAGACAGACAGTGCGGGAGTATCTGTTCCCATTTTGGTGACAGGGATATGATGCTCTGTTGTAAGCGGTGAGTCCGTTTGGGTGGGGAGGATGGGGAGACGTGCATTGTGAAGCTATGTGTGAGACAGAGCCTCCTCCTGATGGGTAACCGTCTCTGAGATCCCGACACCAAGGTCCCCAGCGCCAGCCTGGCCTCTCAGGATCCAATTAAAGATGCCCGCCACTCCACCTATCAGGCACAGGAGGGCCGGCCTGGGTTAAAATTTCCCGCTGGAGGTCCGAGGGGGGCACACATTGGCCTCCAAATTTGTACAGCGGATCCGTGGGGTGAGGCGTTCTGCAGTTACAATCGAAAAGGGAGAAGGGAAGCGCAAATCGTGGGATTGGGCGCGGTGGGGGTGAGATGCCCATGCAATGTGGGGCTCTCAGTATTGGGTCCCCGTGATTGTTGGGGGGGGGTTTAATTGAGGCTACCTGCAGCAGCAGGGGCCTGACAGCTCCCCTTCTACTTGTCTGACCCCGGCTTCCACGATTGAGCATGTGCAGAATCAGAGCATTGCACATGCGCAGTGGCTCCCTTTGCAGGCTGGCTGTTGAATCAAGTTCCCTACCCAAACTACCCCCCCCCCACACACAACCACCACCATCATCTGCAGCAGCTATAAACAGTCTAGCCCATTTTATTCAGCGATTAAATGCATAAGATTGGCTGTGAACGTCGTATTTACCCTGTAACCCCTCTGACATTCGGGGCAATTTAGCATGACCAATCAGACCTAACCAGCACATCTTTCGGACTGTGGGAGGAAACCAGAGCACCCAGAGGTAACCACCGCAGACATGGGGAGAAGTCTCTACAGAACACTTCATCACGTTTGATGAGTAGGGTTTATTCACTGTCCGGGCGAGATGGATTTGGGCCCAGACGTGGTGTCATGAGTTGGTCGAGTTAGACAGTGACCATTAAGAGAACATGTGAGGGTGCTGATTCGAATCCCGAGCTGAGTGTCTTAGGTTAATTAGGCAATCAGGGCTTGGGGGGAAAATCAGTCAAGAGAGGAGTTAGCTTCCGGATTTCACGGACTAAGAAAGTACCATGATGTTGAGGGGTCTACATCAATGGGACAAAGTAGAAATGGTCGAGAGCTTCAAGTTTTGAGCATCTAGATCAACAACAACCTGTCCTGGTCCCCACCACGCTGACACTATAGTTAAGAAAGCCCCACCAACGCCTCTACATTTTCAGGAGACTAAGGAAATTCGGCATGTCCGCCAAGACTCTCACCAACTTTTACAGATGCCCCATAGAAAGCATCCTTTCTGGTTGTATCCCAGCTCGGTCTGGGCTCCTGCTCTGCCCAAGACCACAAGGAACTACAAAAGGGTCGTGAATGTAGCCCCAGTCCCATCACACAAACCAGCCTCCCATCCATTGACTCTGTCTACACTTCCCGCTGCCTCGGGGGAAAAGCAGCCGGCATAATCAAGGACCCCCCCCACGCACCCCGGACATTCTCTCTTCCACCTTCTTCCGTCGGGAAAAAGATACAAAAGTCTGAGGTCCCGTACCGACCGACTCAAGAACAGCTTCTTCCCTGCTGCTGTCAGACTTTTGAATGGACCCACCTCGCATTAAGCTGATCTTTCTCTACACCCCTCGCTGTGACTGTAACACTACATTCTGCACCCCCTCCTTTCCTTCTCTATGAATGGTATGCTTTGTATAGTGCACAAGAAACAATACTTTTCACTGTATCCCAGTACATGTGACAATAATAAATCCAATTAAAATCCAAAATGCGATTGGCTAAGGTATTTGACACTATTGCTGATTAGTGTATCTTGAAAATGATTGAGTTAACAGGGGGATGATCGATAAGAAAACAGTATAATTGATCTGTTTTTGATTGTGTATGTTAGATTCATTGGGGAGGTTTTGTTGCTCTATGTCAGGCCCACTTAACCCTCTGATGATCTCCTGGGAGTCGCTAGTTTAAATACAGATTTCATGCAGATATACTGGCTTTCTGAGTCTAGTCTGAGTTTTTCGATAATAATGAACAGGAACAAAGAAAATTACAGCACAGGAACAGGCCCTTCGGCCCCTCCAAGCCTGCACTGACCGTCTGTCCCTCTGAACTAAAACCTCCTACCCTTCCGGGGACCTCTATTCCCATCCTATTCACAGATTCTGGCAATACGCCCCTTAAAAGTCACTATCGTATCCACTTCCAGAATGATAGGTCTTGGGTTCGGACAAAACTTGGCACAACATCGAGGGTCAAACTATTCTATATTCTATACCTTCCCTGGCAGCTCACCACGTCTCTGTGTAAAAAAAACCTTGCCTCGTACACCTCCTTTAAACTTTGCCCCTCGCACCTTAAAGCTGTACCCTCCCCTAGTAGTTGACTCTTCCACCCTGGAGAGAAAGATGTGCAGGTTAGGTGGATTGGCCATGCTAAATTGCCCCTTCATCAATGACCTTCCCTCCATCATAGGGCCATAAGGTCAGAAGTGGGTGTTTGCTGATGACTGCACAGTGTTCAGCACCATTCACCACTCCTCAGATACTGAAACAGTCCATGTCCAAATGCAGCGAGACCTGGACAATACCCAGGTTTGGGATGACATTCGCGCCACACAAGTGCCCGACAATGACCATCTCTAACGAGAAGGGATCTAACCATCTACCCCATGATGTTCAATGGGATTACCATCGCTGAATCCCCTCCCCCATTATCAACATCCCAGGGGTTACCATTGACCAGAAACTGAACTGGACCCAACCAGATAAACACTGTGGCCTCCAGAGCAGATCAGAGGCTGGGAATCACGCAGAGAGTAACTCACCTCCTGACTCCCCCCCACAAATCCTGTCCACTGGGAATCCTGCGGAGAGTAACTCACCTCCTGATTCCCCCCAAAGCCTGTCCACCATCTACAAGGGCACAAGTCAGGAGTGTGATGGAATACTCTCCACTTGCCTGGATGGGTGCGGCTCCCAACAACACTCGAGAAGCTCGACACCATCCAGGACAAAGCAGCCCCGCTCGATCGACACGCTAACCACAAACACTCACTCCCTCCACCACCGACGCACAGTGACAGCAGTGTGTACCATCTACAAGATGCACTGCAGTGACTCGCCAAGGATCCTTCCACAGCACCTTCCAAACCCGCCACCTCTACCACCTAGAAGGACAAGGGGGAGGGGGGACAGCAGACACATGGGGACCACCCCCACCTGCATGTTCCGCCCTCTGATCCACTCACCGTCCCGACTTGGAAATATATCGGCCGTTCCTTCACTGGGGCTGGAGTCAAAATCCTGGAACCCCCTCCCTAACAGCACTGTGGATGTATCTACACCACACACACGGGGATTGACTGATGTCCAATCACAATCCTGGAACTCCCTCCCTAACAGCACTGTGGGTGTACCTACACCACACACACGGGGACTGACTGATGTCCAATCACAATCCTGGAACTCCCTCCCTAACAGCACTGTGGGTGTACCTACACCACACACAGGGGGACTGACTGATGTCCAATCACAATCCTGGAACCCCCTCCCTAACAGCACTGTGGGTGTACCTACACCACACACACGGGGGGACTGACTGATGTCCAATCACAATCCTGGAACCCCCTCCCTAACAGCACTGTGGGTGTACCTACACCACACACAGGGGGCTGGGTTCAAGATGGTGGCTCACCCACCACCTTCTCAAGGGCGGAGGGGGTGGTCAATGAGGAATGGGGGATAAATACTGGGATCAGCTCCTAATTCTGAAATTCCTATGAAGCAGTATTATAAAACCGTCTGAGAATTGCCATCCTGTTAATCCCTGTTATCAGCATCATCAAACGTCCAGACACTGTGAGGAGGGGCAGGGGTGAGGTTACCTGCACATATTTTTCTACCCCTTATGCACTGACTTTGACAGAGACTTTCTCGGTATCTGGATGGCGTTTTTCAGTTTCTACATCCAATTCCATTTCCATTTTAGTTGATTGCAGCTCATTAATGAGCTTGTCAACCTGATGGATCTCTCGGTGCTTTGTAACCTGGTTTTAACTCTGCGAGAGAGAGAGGGAGGGAGGGAGAGTCTAAGACAGAGAGAGAGAGAGAGAGACAGAGGGAAAGAGAGTCAGGGACAGGCAGAGAGAGAGGGAGGGAAAGAGACACAGGGAGAGAGAGTCAGGGACAGAGAGAGAGACAGAGAGAGAGTCAGGGACAGAGAGAGACAGAGTCAGGACAGAGAGAGAGTCAGGACAGAGACAGACAGAGAGAGAGAGGGAGGGAAAGAGAGAGAGAGAGTCAGGGACAGAGAGAGAGAGTCAGGGACAGAGAGAGAGAGAGAGTCAGGACAGAGACAGACAGAGAGAGAGAGGAGGGAAAGAGACAGACAGACAGAGGAGGGAGGGAAGAGAAGAGAGAAGAGAGAGTCAGGGACAGAGAGAGAGACAGAGAGGAGAGGAGGGAGAAGAGACAGACAGACGAGGAGGGAGGGAAGAGACAGACAGAAGGGAGGGGGGAAAGAGACAACAGACGAGAGGGAGGGAAAGAGAGAGAGAGAGAGAGTCAGGGACAGAGAGAGAGACAGAGAGAGAGAGTCAGGGATAGAGAGAGAGGGAGAGACAAAGACACAGAGAGAGAGAGTCAGTGACAGAGAGGGAGAGACAGAGAGAGAGACAGAGGGAAAGAGAGAGAGAGTGTCAGAGAGAGAGAGAGGGAGGGAAAGAGACAGAGAGAGAGAGTGAGGGACAGAGAGAGAGAGAGAGAATCAGGGACAGAGAGATAAAGAGGGGTAGGGAAAGAAACAGAGAGAGATTCAGGGACAGAGAAAGAGAGAGAGATAACCAGTGAGAGAGAGATAGACAGAGGGAGAGACAGAGAAGGAGAAACAGAGACAGAGAGAGACAGAAGGAAAGAGAGAGAGAGAGTCAGAGAGACACAGAGAAAGAGACATATACAAACACAGAGAGATCCACAGAGAGAGAGACATGGATACAGAGAAAGAAAGACAGGCGGAGAGAGAAACTGAGATACAGAGAGACTGAGCGATAGAAAGAGGGAGAAAGAGAGAGAGAGAGAGACAGGGGGAGAGAGGTAGTGAGAAAGAGAGAGAGAGAGAGAGACAGGGGGAGAGAGGTAGTGAGTAAAGAGAAGTAGAGTAGAGTCAGGTTGACAGTAGGTATAGGAGATGTGTATGAGTGCTGTGTGTGTGTATGAGAAAGAGATCTGGGAGAGAGAGAGACAGGGGGGTGGAGATGGTGTGTAGGTGGGAAGAAGAGAGATAAGAGGAAGAAGGACGAGAAGTGTAGAGTGTATGAGGAAGAGATAGTCTGAGAACAGAGTACAGTAAGAGTAGAGGTAGTAGATTAGAGAGAGTAGTCATGGGTAGTAAGTATGATAGATATATAGTGCAGATACTGGGGGGAGGTTTTTATATGAGGAGATTAAAATAGATGAGGTGTGAGAAAGAGAGAGAGAGAGACAGGGGTGAGAGAGGTGGTGAGGAAGAGTAGATAGACATAGCAGGTGGAGTGAGGATGGAGGTGAGTGAGTAGGGATATGATGAGTTACGACATGTGAGAGTACCTGAAGACAGTGGGATGAGGTGACAAGTGAGAGAGGTGTGGTTGTGTGTGAGTGAGGGAGAGTGTGTAATAGTGTGAGTTTGTGAGAGAGAGAGGAGGAGAGGGAGAGTGAAGAGAGGAGTGAGATAGAAGGGAGCGAGTGAAGAGACGGGGGAGAGAGGTAGTGAGAAAGAGAGAGAGAGAAGAGACAGGGGAGAGAGGTAGTGAGAAAGAGATAGAGAAGAGACAGGGGGAGAGAGGTAGTGAGAAAGAGATAGAGAGACAGGGGGAGAGAGGTAGTGAGAAAGAGAGAGATAGAGAGAGACAGGGGGAGAGAGGTAGTGAGAAAAGAGATAGAGAGACAAGGGGGAGAGAGTAGTGAGAAAGAGAGAGAGAGAGAGAGACAGGGGTGGAGAGGTAGTGAGAAAGAGATAGAGAGAGAGAGAGACAGGGGGAGAGAGGTAGTGAGAAAGAGAGAGAGAGACAGAGGCTGAGACAGAAAGACTGAACGTGGCCAATCCACCTAACCACATCTTTGAACATGGGGTAGGGCGGGATTGTTAGTGCAGGCTGGATGGGCCAAATGGCCTCCTTCTGTAGGGATTCTATGATTCCATTCCATGTTACGGGGAACAGGCAGAGAAATTTATCAGCAATGAGTGAAAGGCAGAGCAGACTCGATGGGCTGAACGGCCTCATCCTGCTCCTATATTTTAAGAATTAGTAGCCTAGCGATAACGAGAGGAGATCACAGCCTCCCCGAGTCCATCTCCTATTTCTTCTGTTCTGTGGCAGGCAGAGGGAGCCAGGGAAAGGTTTGCAGGCTCTGGGTGAATGTCCAGACTGATGGCTGCTCTGAGTGAGGTGTCAGTAAAACTGTCTCAATGCTTCTCTGTATCTAACCCACATCGATATCACTCAGGGATTGCACAGAATGGCACCCTGACCCAGGGCAATTATTGGCTGCTTCACTTCTGAACGTCTGCAGGAAAGCATTAATCAAAACCACTGCCCAAATCTAAACCTCGGCAGACACAAATAAATTCCTCCTCGCTGCTGCTTCCTCGCTCTGTCTCTCACTGTCTCTCTCTCTCTCTCCTTTGCTGTCCTGCTAGCTGTCCCTCTCTGTGTGATTCTCTCTTGCTGTCTCTGTCTCAACTCTCTGACTCAGCCTCTCTCACTCACTCTCTCTGTCTCTCTCTCTCTGTCTCGGTCTCTCTCTCTATCTCTCTCTCTGACTCTCTCTCTCTCTGTCTCAACTCTCTCACTCACTCTCTCTCTCTCTGATTCTCTCTGTCTCTCTCTCTCTCTCTCTGTCTCTCTGTCTCTCTCTCTCTGATTCTCTCACTCACTCTCTCTCTCTCTGATTCTTTCTGTCTCTCTCTCTCTCTCTCTGTCTCTCTCTCTTCTCTCTCTCTCTCTCTCTCTCTCTATTCTCTCTCACTCACTCTCTCTCTCTTCTGATTCTCTCTGTCTCCCTCTCTCTCTCTCTGTCTCTCTCGTCTTCTTCTCTCTCTCTCTGATTCTCTTCTCTCTCTCTCTCTCTGATTCTCTCTCTCTCTCTCTCTCCCCCACCCTGCCCTTTCTCCAGTCTCTCTATCTCTCTTTTCTCTCTCTCCCTCCCTGTCTCTCTCACTGTCCTTCTCTGTCTCTCTCTGTCTCAAACTCTCTCTCTCTCTGTCTCTCTCTCTCTCTCTCTATGTCTCTCTCTCTCACTCTCTGCCTCTCTGTCTCTTTCTCTCTCTTTCTTTCTCTCTCTCTCCCTTTCCCTCTCTCTCTCTGTCTCTCTCTCTCTGTCTCTGTCTCTCTCTGTCTCTCTCCCTGTGTCTCTGTCTCTCTCTCTCTCTCTCTGTGTCTCTGTCTGTCTCTCTGTCTCCCTCTCTCTCATTCTCTATCTCTCTCTCTCTGTGTCTCTGTCTCTCCCTCCCTGTCACTCACTCTCTGTCTCACTCTCTCATTCTCTGTCTCTCTCCCTCTCTCTCTGTGTCTCTGTCTCTCTCTCTCTCCTCTCTCTCTGTGTCTCTGTCTCTGTCTCTCTCCGCTCCCCCCGTCTCTCTCTCTCTGTCTCTCTCTCTCTCTGTCTCTCTCTCTCTCTCTCTCTCTCTGTCTGTCTGTCTCTCTCTCTCTCTCTGTCCTCTCTCTCTCTCTCTCTGTCTCTCTGTCTGTTTGTCTCTCTGTCTGTTTGTCTCTCTCTCTCTCTCTGATCTCGGGCTGTCAGTTTTATTCTAAGGCTCTCTGGTGATTAGATATGACAGTTGTGTGGACAGGGTCACTGCAGCAAGTGCCCATCACAGCTGGACAGGTGACAGGGCAAGGCTGAGCGAGATGTCTCTGCCCATCACCACCACCCCCTACCCCACCACACCGTGCCCCTGCCACTCCCCCCACTATCTTGTCCTGCCAAGGAGACATCTTACTGGCGGAGGGCAGGTGGAGGGATGCACCTCAGCCCCCCAACCCTCCAAGGTAGCTCTCCACAGCACAGACATCAGACATTTATTGAACACCTCCAACACCATGAGATATCCCAAGATACCTTGCAGCAGTGATAGAATCCCAGAATCCAACACTGCAGAAGGAGGCCATTCAGCCCATCGAGTCTACACCGACCATAATCCCACCCAGGCCCTCTCCCCATACTCCCATGTATTTACCCTCGCTGATCCCTCTGGCACTAAGGGGTGATTTAGCATGGCCAATCCACCTTACCTGAATATCTTTGGACACTAAGGGGCAATTCAACATGGCCAATTCACCTAACTTGCACATCTTTGGACACTAAGGGGTAATTTAGCATGGCCAATCCACCTAACCTGCACATCTTTGGACACTAAGGATTGGGGAATGGGGACTGGGGACTGGGGAATGGGGAATGGGGAATGGGGACTGGGGACTGGGGACTGGGGACTGGGGACTGGGCAACGGAGACTGGGGAACGGAGACTGGGGAACGGGGAATGGGGATTGGGGACTGGGGACTGGGGATTGGGGACTGGGGACTGGGGAATGGCTCGATTCACACCGCGGGGGAGTGACACAGTGGGGAGAGATGGATTGTACAGACTGGCAGAGATATACAACAAACACATCTCCAGGTAAGAATGCATTTGGAGCAGTCAACAGGCCCCTGGGGAGGATCAGTGTAGGCACAATTGTCAGTTTTATTAGCTATTTGAAGAGGTGATGAAAGATTGCAGTGGGTACAGTGTTCCACAGGGCAGCACTGAGAGGAGAGTTCCTATCGAGAACAGATAACCCCCTCCGAAATCTACAATCCAGTCATTAGACAATTACCCACTCCCCCATCCTCTCTCTCTCTGTCTCTTTCTGTCTCTGTCTGTCTGTCTGTCTTTCTGTCTCTGTCTGTCAATCTCTCTCTCTTTCTGTCTCTCTCTCCCTCTCTGTCTCCCTCTGTCTCTCTCTCTCTCTCTCTGTGTATGTGTCTCTCTGTCTCTTTCTCCCATTCTCACTCAGTCTCTCCCTCCCTCGCTCTGTCTCTCTCTCTCTCTTTCTCTCTCTGTTTCTGAGCTTGTATGAATTTTAGGTTTTTAAGCTCCCGAGTACTTGTGATAAATGTTTCTTTGTTTAGCTGAAGAAAATCTGTCAAAATAATTCTTTACAGTTTGGGATGTAAATACTGGGACTCCTGCTGTTTCAAACCTCTACATCCTGTCAAGACTCAGAAACAGAGAATAGAGATTTCCCGAACCCCGTCTCTCTCTCTCTCACACACAGACACACACACACACAGACACACGCACAGGCACACACACAGGCACACACACAGGCACACACACAGGCACACACACATCAACACACACACATAGGCACACACACTCATGCACACAGACACACACAGGCACGCTCACACACAGACACACACCACACACACACTCATGCACACAGACACACACACACAGGCACAGACATACTCTCACTCACACACACACACACATTTTCTCACACACACACACTCACAATCACACAGACATTCACACACATACACATACACACGCTCACACAGAAACACACACATACATAGACACACACACACATACTCATAGATACACACTCACACTCATACACACACACAGAAACACACACTCACGTAGACACACACACACACACATACATACACTCACACAGAAACACACACACTCTCATACACACACTCGCACATACACACGCACACACTCACACAGACACACACACGCACACTCACTCACACACACTCACGCACACTCACACACACGCAGACACACTCTCACATACATATACACACACACACGCACAGAATCTCACACACACTCACTCATACACACACACACACTCACATAGACACACACAGACATTCGCACACACACACACACACACACACTCTCTCTCTCTCTCTCACACACACTCACACACACACCATACACCCACCACATACACACACTCACACACTCTCACATTCACTCATACACACACACACTGTCTCACACTCACACACACTCTCATACTCATTCATACACACTCTCACACACACGACCTCACACCTGGCTTCGATTTCCAGCTCGAGTCACTGTGTGTGTAGAGTCCGCACGTCTCCCGGTGCCTGTGTTGAGTTTCCTCCAGGTGCTCTGATTTCCTCCCACAGTCTGAAAGATGTGCAAGTTAGGTGGATTGGCCATGCTAAATTGCCCCTTAGTGTCCAAAGATGTGCAGGTTAGGTGGATTGGCCATGCTAAATTGCCCCTTAGTGTCCAAAGATGTGCAGGTTAGGTGGATTGGCCATGCTAAATTGTCCCCTTAGTGTCCAAAGATGTGCAGGTTAGGTGGATGGCCATGCTAAATTGTCCCTTAGTGTCCAAAGATGTGCAGGTTAGGTGGATTGGCCGTGCTAATTGTCTCTTAGTGTCCAAAGATGTGCAGGTTAGGTGGATTGGCCATGTTAAATTGTCCCTTGGTGTCCAAAGATGTGCATGTTAGGTGGATTGACCATGCTAAATTGTCCCTTAGTGTCCAAAGATGTGCAGGTTAGGTGGATTGGCCATGCTAAATTGCCACTTAGGGAATTAGCAGGGTAAATATATGGGGTTACAAGGTGAGTGTGGGATTGTGGTGGTGGAGACTTGATGGGCCGAATGGCCTCTTTCTGCACTGTGGGGATTCTATGCTTCTATAGGAATGTGAGTGGAGTGGAAAGCTACTTCTCATTCAATTAACATGTAGGAAACAGCCTCATTCGCCATGTACCATCAGATTCCACTCCGCCCGGAGCCAGGCCAGGAAGTTTAGCTCACAGAAACAAAGTGGTTTTTAATGCTGCTTCTTTACAAAGTGCTTCCCGGCACCGTCGCAAGGTCTCACAGCCCTTGATACGATCGATCAGACCCAGGGCTGGCAGTGTGCCCGACGGGACCAGAAGTGACAGCTCTTCACTGCAGGGAGCACAACCCTCAGGCCGCACTGAGGTCAAAGGGCAGCGACAAGCTGTGCCCGAAGCCACAGAGGTCAGAGAGGGGCCAACTGACCTCTGCCGACACCACAGAGGGAGCTTTACTCTGCATCTAAACCCCGTGCTGTACCTGTCCTGGGATGGGGGACAGTGTAGAGGGAGCTTTACTCTGTATCTAACCCTGTGCTGTACCTGTCCTGGGATGGGGGGGACAGTGTAGAGGGAGCTTTACTCTGTATCTAACCCTGTGCTGTACCTGTCCTGGGATGGGGGACAGTGTAGAGGGAGCTTTACTCTGTATCTAACCCCGTGCTGTACCTGTCCTGGGAGTGTTTGATGGGGGACAGTGTAGAGGGAGCTTTACTCTGTATCTAACCCCGTACTGTACCTGTCCTGGGAGAGTTTGATGAGGGACAGTGTAGAGGGAGCTTTACTCTGTATCTAACCCCGTGCTGTACCTGTCCTGGGAGTGTTTGATGGGGGACAGTGTAGAGGGAGCTTTACTCTGTATCTAACCCCGTGCTGTACCTGTCCTGGGATGGGGGACAGTGTAGAGGGAGCTTTACTCTGTATCTAACCCCATGCTGGACCTGTCCTGGGAGTGTTTGATGGGGGGACAGTGTAGAGGGAGCTTTACCTAACCTGCACATCTTTGGACACTAAGGGGCAATTTAGCATGGCCAATCCACCTAACCTGCACATCTTTGGACACTAAGGGGCAATTTAGCACGGCCAATCCACCTAATCTGCACATCTTTGGAATGTGGGAGGAAACCCACGCAGACACGGGAAGAATGTGCAGACTGCACACAGACAGTGACCTGAGACCGGGAATCGAACCTGGGTCCCTGGCGCTGTGAAGCGGCAGTGCTAACCCACTGTGCCACCGTACTGCCCAGCATCCCAAAGAGCTGGTAAAATCCTTCAATCTACTCAATAAGGACGGAAGGCAGGTTTGACTTTGCCAGCAAGAGAACGATCCATGATTTATTTTGCGGTTACCGTGACGATGCAATGAAGCTTCTCCGCAGTGACCCACAAGGTCTTTAACGAGCTTGGTCATCAACTAAATAATTTACACAATGATTAAGCTTGCAACAGGGGCTTATTAACAATTGATTCTCTTTTTATCGGCAAATTTCTTTTTGCGTTGGCTCGAGGGGCTGGTGGTCAGATTGAGATATAAACAGAAATATGGCACAATGGGTCAGCACTGCTGCCTCCCAGCGCCAGGGACCTGGGTTCGATTCCCATCTCGGGTCACCGTCTGTGTGGAGGCTGCATGTTCTCCCCGTGTCTGTGTGGGTTTCGTCCCACAATCCAAAGATGTGTAGGTGGATTGGTCATGTTAAATTGCCCCTTAGTGTTCAAAGATGTGAGGATTAAGGAGACTAGCTAGGGTAATTGCATGGGGTTTCGGGAATAGGATCTGGGTGGGATTGTTCTTGCCGCAAACTCGGTGAGTGAAATGGTCTCATTCTGCGCTGAAGATTCTGTTTGAGAGAGTGTGTGTGTGTGAGAGAGAGAGAGAGTGTGTGTGAGAGAGTGTTTGTGCCTGAGTGTGAGAGAGAGAGAGTGTGTGTGTGTGTGTGTGTGTGTGTGTGTGTGTGTGTGTGTTGTGTGTGTGTCAAAATGAGTGTGTGCCTGAGTGTGAGAGA